>LR749590.1:354324-419324 GCA_902729485.2 Mus minutoides | reverse complement strand
ATGGGAGTAAACTTGGAGGTATATGGTTTTTAAATGGGTGTTAGACAAGGGCATTCTGTGGGCCCTGATCCGTGTGACTGGTGGCTTTAGAAGAGGAAGTGAGCACACGGAGACACACAGAAGGATGAATGCATAGGTGAGAAGCCAGCTGCCTCTAAACCGAGGACAGAGCCAAATGTTGCTGTTAGAGGCCCAGCCTCTCAAACTGCTTCTTTCTTTATTTTATTTTTATTTTGTTTTAAGAGCTTTAAAAGGGATTTTGAAAAGTGTTATGTGTATATGTGTTTTCCTCATGTATGTGTATGTACCACATGCATATCTGACTCTTAAAGAGGCTAACAGAGTACATTGGATGCCCTGGAACTGCGGTTACAACGTGTAGGTACGGGAAACTGAACCCAGGTCCTCTGAAGAGCAGTGTTCTTTTTTGATTGTTTTGTTTTGCTTTTTGTGATTTGTTTTGTTTTGCTTTTGCTTTTTGAACAGGGTTTCTCTATGTATTCCTGGCTGTCCTGGAACTCACTCTGAAGACCAGGCTGGCCCTGAACTCAGAGATCCACCTGCCTCTGCCTCCCAAGTGCTGGGATCAAAAGTAAGTGTTATCAGCTGTCAGGATTATTAACTTCTTCGCAATATCTTCAGCTCCTTTTTTTTTTTTACACTTTTTGATACATTTTATGGGGGAAGGGCATGCATGTCACTGCATCTGAGAATGTGGAGGTCAGAAAACTTACTGGTAGAGTCTGTTCTCCCTTTCCACCATGCAGGTCCAGATTGTTGAACCTAAGTCATCAGCTTTGTAACAAGTGTCTTTACCCCACGAACCTTCCAAACTGTGACCATATGGCTGCGTTCATGAAACCCATTCTGCAGGGGTTAGTTATGGTCACCTGAGCAGGTGAACACGCTCTAGTTATAAGTACAACTTACCACCAGCAGGAAAAAGCAGAGCTCTAGTGTCGGGAGCAATGAAGTCTCTTCCCTCCTATCTCCATCCCTCCTGCTTCTAGCTCTCTGCATCTTTCCAAAGCTCAGGGGAAACAAACATCTACACTGTATTAACCAGAACTCTGGCTTCTCTTTCTCTCCACACTTGGCCCCTAGCCCAAGCCTCCGAACTTCTTTAAGGAGAAAGGGGAAAGAAAATGGGAGAGAAAGGAAAGAAATTAAGATGAAAAGAACTCCTCCTCCCAGAGAAAAGCCACGCAAAACAGCTCAACAAGTGGCCCAGACAGGTGGTCCATATTCCTCCTGATCTTAAGGAGCAGACTTATTTCACAGTGACCGAGAGTTAGAGTTCCTCTAATTACCCTATGGGTTGTCTTCAAGGTTCAAGTGTTTGCTGTGACCCGAGATTGATCCCCAGAACCTGGAGGAGGGGAGGAGAAAACCTGCCCTCTGACCTCCACAGGTGCACTTTGGCCTCTGTGTGCCCTCACACACACACACCACGCACACATACACACATGTATACAAACAAACAATGATCAATAAAACTTAAAGAAAGAAACCAACTCATTAAGTGCAGAAGGGCACTGTGTGCTGTCTCTGAGAGAGACACCCGGAAGCCCCATGAACTAGATGGAGTTCCTCAGTAAGCAAATGCCTTGTTTTTTAATGGTTGAGACTCCAAAAGACACCCCACCACCCTACACCCCAGCCCTCTGCTTTGTTCTCCAAAGTAAGAGAGTGTTAGAAAGACATCTCACTTCTGTTTGCTTTCTAAGAGAGGAAAAGGAGATACTCGGGGATCACTTTGGACATCTTGGTCCTGTTACTGTATTTGAGGGCTTTAGAATAAAGAGCAGAACTTCATCTGAAGGAGGAAAGATGGACAAAAGCCAGGCACTTAAGGCTGGAACTGAGGGCCATGGGCACTGATTTTAAAAGTGCACTCTTATTTTCCCTGAGAGAATATATGTGTGTGTGTGTGTGTGTGTGTGTGTGTGTGTATACATGCATGTGTATATATAATAAATGTAATGCATATATTTATAAATATAAATTTTATAGAGAGAATATATATGTATATATGTACACATTTGTTTATTTTGTGTATTTGTGCACATATACACATTCCACAATGTGTATGTGTGTGTGGAGATCAGAGGACAACTGTCCTTCAACCACATGGGTACAGACATCAAACTCAGGCCGTCAAGCTTGGTGGTAAGCTTCTTTACCCACTGAGCCATCTTGCCTACCCTGGGATACATTTTTAGTGCAGGGATGGTAGCCTTTCCGTGGCCACCACAGTCAGGAAGCCCAAAATCTTCAGTGAGAAGAGGGTATGGGAGAGCCTGGGCCTACAGCAGTCTTGGGAGTGATTAGCCCAAGTCACAAGCACACAGGGGAAGGACAGGCCGCCTTGCAGCCTCTGGATTATGGAGAGATCTGATGGTAGAATCTCTAGGGGTGGGAGGAATCAATGACCCAGGAAAAATGACACCAGCTGACAGCCTAAGGCATTAGCCTGGGAAAGCTGCAAAAGAGAGGGGACATAAGTAATGTTCTCAAACTGCAGGGATGAATTGAGTCTTTACACTCGATGCCTCTCTGACAGGGGCCCTCTGGTGGGGGACCACTACTTCCTGGGACTTTCTCTCACATGGACACTTCCCCTGTCCTTCTTCACAAGCCCAGGGGGTCCTGGTCTCCCTCTCTCTTCCACACCTTTTTGATGTTTCTCTTATTTAGAAAACAAGTGTCTGTATTGTCAAACCTGCTCCTAGCCCTGGGCTATTGTGGTAAGGCTCTGCAGGGGAGAGCCCGCTGTGTCTGCTCCCTGGCTACAAACTCACAAAAGGGAACAGGCCTGCCTGTCCCCAGGAAATCAGGCAGTAGTACCCTTTGAGGCCACAGGAAATCAATCACAAGAAGAGGCCAACACTCTCAACTGGACACTCGAACTGTCCATTTGGGAGCGTAGGCTTTCCCTGTATGCTACCACATTATTGCACGGTCTGCTCCCGCCGCTGCAATTTAAAGTTAAAGGGGTCAACTTTTCTCTCTGAGACTATGGAGGTTTTTTTTTCCCTGTCCCACATTTTATAGAACCTGGGTTTAAACCTGAGCAGGCCTACAGTTTGGGAAGGCAGGACCACATGTTTCTTTCTGTCCCTAGAGAGTAAGGAGGAAGGCTGAAATGGCCCGGCAATGCCACCACCTGCTGTTGGCTCTGAGACTTAGAAACCGCAGGAAAACAGCAGGAAAAGCCGTCCATCAATCTCACTTCTTAAGAACCAAAGCACCTGCTTCTCACAGGATGCTGCCTCCTGGTTTGTAGATCAGATCTGCTCTATGTCAAGGTGGTAAGCACAGTTAGTTCATTTCCAGACTCTCGTGTGGTAAACTATACACTGCTAGTACTATAACTGCTTCCCTCAAGAAACAAACTCTAAGAGTCTATAATCCATCCAGGGGGGAGTTTCATTACAATTTGTCTAAAGCAATATTTGTTCAGTTGCAATGATGTCATGGGATGAAGGGTGTGGGGGAGCGAGGGAGGTTGTCAGCTTTTAATTCTTTCCTTACAATAATCAGGGCAAGAGAGTGGCTGAACTCGGAGCTGCTCGCTATAGCTTAAATCAGCAAACACAGAAAGTTTCTGGGAGCCGAGAAAGTTCTGTTACAGAAAAAGAAAAAAGTCAACAGTGCTTAGAAAAACCCCGATGAATTTCCTCCGCACATTTACCAGAGTTTTGATTCTCTGCAGCTTGGTTTTAAGGACTGTGGTTTGCTTGCCAAACAGGCATATCTTGGCTTCCTTGGCCGGGCAAGAACACTGCCTTGATATTAAATATTCTAAGCAAGAACCTCTGACCTAAGGGCTCTCAGCTAACAATGAATGACATTCTCTGCGAGCCAACCAGAAACCCAGCTCAAGTCTGCACTTCCAGTTTCTTTGCCTAGCACTCTGTCACATGAGCACAGCAGAGCAGAGCAGACAGGTGACTCTGTTTACCACAATTATGCTGAAAAAGAGAAGAAAAACGGTAGCAAGGGGGTTGCTAGAGTCTGTGCCCAGCCTGAACTAGGCAGAAGGTCCCAAGAGAAAGAATGCAGGTAGAGACGCTTCCTGGGGTTGATGGAGAAAGATGCCGAGCAGATGGAGATCCAGGGCGGTTGCAGTGGTAAAGACATTTGTCACTTTGAGCATGGGTTCTAAAAACCATCCCCACAAATGCCACCTGCAACCTTGCCTCACACTTTGCTAAGATATTTTGCTCAGAGGTCAGGTAGGAATTCGCCAAAGAGCGCATTGATCTTTCACTTGGCAGGGAAAAGTCTCGTGTGTGTGTGTGTGTGTGTGTGTGTGTGTGTGTGTGTGTGTGTGTGTGTGGTGTGTTGGGGGCGAGAGGAGTGCTGCCATCTTTTGCTGGAGAGTCATGCCTCTGAGTATAGTCTCTGTTCTGTCAGCTTCTATCAGTCTCAGGGCATCTCCACCAGACCTCCAGTCTTCCCAGGCTCCCTCCCCTCGAGGCTGGCTTGGACTTTCTGTCCAATGTGCCCTGGACTAGTCTCCTTACATGGGTACCCTGGAGTCTGGTTGGGACGCACCCTTATCGTGTGGGTGGCCAGCCAAGTGTAACTCTTCGTCCAGAACACCGCAATCTTCCAGAGTTGGGCGTGGTACCGGGTTCAGCTTAGGGGTCCTCTAGTGAACATATAAAGGTCAGGGCTGAGTCGCTGATGCCCAGGAAACTAACAAAAGTTAAGAGAGCCTCGAGAAATTCGAAATAAAGTCCGGCTTTAATAAGGGCTGGCTTTCCTGCTGCTACCACGACCTAGATGCCAAGGGGTCCAAGGAGGCAAGACAACTGGTTAGGGAGAATACTTCAACTTTAATCCAACCAGGTCGTGCCGCGTACAGAGGCCGCTCACCTGGGCAACAGCTAGGGGAACACGGGCTCAAGGCAAGCAAGGGCGCTCTTACCAGAGAAATCGGTGAGCGCGGAGGTCTCTTTGGAGCACACTAGGACCGTGCAGTAGAACAGGCGCAGAAGCTGCCCGGGAGGCTCTACCTGCCTGCGGAGGCCCTGATTCTGCGTCGATTGGGGCGCGGGCGGCGGGCGCGGGTGTCCCGGCAGGAGCATGATGCGCGGCGCGGCTGGGCGCGGGCGCTGGGATCGCAGGCAGGAGGAACGCGTCACATGGCGGGACGAGTCCGTAGCCACCGGCTCCCGGTCCCCGGCCGCCTCCTGGTCCAGGCTGCTGGAGCTTCTTAGGCGGTCGCCTCCGGGTCCGGGATCCCCAGTCAAGGGGAGGGGGCGGAGACCCGGGGCGGGGCGAGGATCCCAGGGAGGCCGAGGCGTAGTTTCTTCAGAAGAAATCTTCCTGGCTCCAAGAACCTAGGGAGCCTAGGGAGTTTAGGGGGTGTCACCCTGTGCTCCGGAGCATGGCCGAGGCCGATCGGGGGCGCCGATCCCAAAACGGAGAGCGCCTCCAGTAACGACCCCGATGCTGCGCAGCATGAGCGCTTTCCACGCCGGTGTCTCTAGGCGGGGTGATGGTCAAGAGCTGCTGGCTCAGCCTGCGCTGGCCCGGCGCCAACCTCACCCAGGCCGGTGGAGCAGCGCGGCTGGTGCCCGTCCGTGACGCACTTTAGAATCAAGGCAGCAGCGTACAGCCCTGGCCAGAGGGGAGCGGAGATCGTGGGAAGGGGGGTGGGAGGTGAAGTCCCGGAGATAGAGGCATTACTGTCTCTGCCACCTTCAGCGCTTGATGTTCAGCTACCAAGCACGCAGTACGTCTTATCGTCTTATCGCACTGAATGGGAGACTGGGTCCTCAACTTTCTGCCCACCATAGAAATCTGCCTAGGCTCTAGCAGTCCGGACCTGAACGAGCTGGTAGTCTCAAACCAGTCACGAGGCTCCGAGCCAGGTTCCTTTTGCCCGGATGGAGCTTCCTGTGGGTGCTAGTTGACAGCAGCCCTCGGGGATCTCAGTGAAACTGGGCTGGAATAAACAGCGGCTGAGCGCTTATAATTGAGCTTTGTTTTAAAATGGGCCACGGCATCTATATGACCCTGTTGACTACGCGCGGTGTCTACCCATTTGGACACCCGTAGACCAATAGATCGGTGATGACACCAGGGACAATGAGTGGGAGTCCAGAGCTGCGGGGCCAGGTGCTAGGCACTCGAGAGACCCCAGACCTAAGAAAAGCGCAGGCATCCAGGCCCCGCGGCGGCGGCGGGAAGGAGGAGGGCCGGGCGGACGGGCGGGCGCTCGGCACAAAGTGTTCCCCATCCACCGCCGGGAGGGCTTGCCAAGTTCACCCAGCGCCTGACGCGGAAACGTAGATAACGAGGCCCAAGGGCGGGTCTAGGCTTCCAGCCCCGCCCGGCTCTGGGAGCAGAGCTCAGAGTGCGGAGGCCAGGCCAGCAGAACAAGAGGACACTCTGCCTCCCTGTGGCACTGTCTCAGAGCTGGACCACTGGATTCAAGGAGGATGACAGCCACACATCTTTCAGGGGCTAGGTCGCCCAAATTAAGATCCTGAGGATGGGAAGAAAATGCAAAATATTGGTGTTTGCATGAAGAGATCCAGTTTGTATAGCCTTGGGCTGGAGAGACCATGGCTCTTCGGTTAATAGAACTTGCTGCTTTTCCAGAGGACACTTGTTCAGATTCCAGCACCCAGTGCTGGCAGCTTGCAACCACCCTGAATCTCTCTCAGGGGACCCCCCCCCCCCGAACTCGAACTCTACTCTGGTCTACACACACACACACACACACACACACACACACTCACACAAAATAAATCTTTTTTTAAAACACAGCCTCAAAAATCATTGGATATAAGTTTAATATGAACGTCTTACGTTGGATAAACGAAGGCTGGAAGAGTAGGTAGGGTTGCTCAATTCACAAAGACCACTCGAGAAAGAGTGTGAAGACCTCGGGTCCCTATTATACGCCTATCTTATCCCCTCATCTAGATCTAGATTGGCTACCGGTGTGTGCCAGGTTCTCTGGCAGGGCATGATGATGCGGACCTAGTAAGGGAACTGTGCTCCCTGAGGGATGGGGGCAGGCAGCATTGTGCTGTTGGGACTTTAGAAACTTCCAGATGCCTCTGACACTGTGAGTGCATCTCCATGCATCCATATTGTCAGGCTGTGACCAGGTAATGCAGGAGGTGTGCGTGAAACAGCCTGAGACACACAGAGGGTATTCGGTCCTCGGGAGTCATCGCTATACCAGGGAAGACAAGACCTTGGACCAACCACACCAAGTGAATGGATCCTCACAAAAGACAAGGAGCTTAAAGAGCACTGGAGAGTGAGAGGCAGGCTGGGGGCGGAGAGTGTAGACATTAGGGAAATGTTTATCATTAGACGGAAAAGACAGGAAGGTTGACAACAACATTCGAGCCAGCAAGACCAGTGATCTGGAGGTGTGTGATCTTGGAAAGAGAAACCTGAGCTGGAGAGATGCTCAGTGGTTAAGAGCACTGACTGTTTTTGCAGAGGACCTGAGTTCAGTTCCCAGGACCCACATCTGGCAGCTCACAACTGCTTATAACTTTGGGGAATTGGACATTTCTCTGTTTCCTCACTCACATGCATACATATACATGTA
The DNA here is from genome assembly GCA_902729485.2 of Mus minutoides. NCBI lineage: Eukaryota > Metazoa > Chordata > Mammalia > Rodentia > Muridae > Mus > Mus minutoides. The sequence continues at coordinate 411,736 of LR749590.1, read as the reverse complement.
CACATTAATAATAATAATAATAATAATAATAATAATAATAATAAGAAGAAGAAGAAGAAGAAGAAGAAGAAGAAGAAAGAGAGACCTGAAGGTTAAACTCTGAGAGGAGCATGCTTACACAGAAGAATGGGAAGTCTAAGGTACCTGGAGCAGAGAAGTCAGCACAAAAGATGAAAGTCTCCTGCCTCAGAGATTCTGACAGGCCCCAACTCAGGTTCTGAAGGCTTGGCTAAGCGTGTGCACGTCTATCTGATGGGTATGTGGGCATGCATGGGAGGCCAGAGGACAACTTGGTGGGGGGAGGGTCATTCCCCAGGAACCATCTACTTGTTTTTCTTTTTGAAACAGGGTCTCTCATTGCCCTGGAACTTGTGGAGGAGGCTAGGCTTGCTGGCCAGTGCGCCCTGGGACCTACATGCCTTTATTACTCTTGTCGGGGATTACAAGCTATCTACCTTGCCCTGTTTTTTATTGCATGCACTGTGGGGATCAAACTTACTTGTTCGTGCTTATGGGCTGAATCATCTTCTCATACCTTAATGAGCACCTCGATGTCAAACTGTGGAAGGTTTGTGAATAGAGAGGTGGGGTGGTCAGACATCTGTTGGTAGAAACGTTATTGTTGATAAGACCTAGAGATTGACGCGATGGCATTTGCTTAAACTGTTCATGTCCCTGGGTTTGACTCCCCAACACTGGGGGGTGGGGGTGGGGCTGTGGCAGATGAGCACAGAGGAACGGGAGGTATCAATGGAACGTCCAGCTGGACTCGATGCTGCATGCCTGCAATCCCAGCACAGGCTGAGGCAGGAGGATTGCAAGTGTGAGTCAGCATAAGAACATAGTGATATCATACCTCAGATAAAAGGGGGATCTTCATAAAGAATGCACCCTGGAGAACCAGAATTAGCGACTGAAGTAGCTGCTTGCACACCAGGACTCATTACTAGGAGTAGCCAGGCCATGGAAGCGGTCCATGTGCCCCTCGGTGGATGAAGGGATAACAGTGCAGAATTCTATTAGGCAATAAGATGGAGAGATGCTCTGGGATGTGCTGCAGCACGGGTGAACCTTGAGGACATTATGCTAAGAGAAATTAACCAGACGCAGGATGACAAATGAAGTGGGGTCCACTTACAGGCGGTGTCTCGTCAGCAGGGTCACAGGACAGAATGTCGACTAGAGGCCAGGAGTTGGAGGGAGACGGGTCAGGCGTTATTGATTAATGACTATTTGAACTTCTTTGGGTTTTTTTTTTTTAATTCTGGAATATGTGTTAACAACATAATTAAAGGCACTGAGTTGCATGCTGGAAAACAGTTAAAATGAAAAAAATTATATAAGTGCATCATAGCTTTAAAAACATGGTAATATAATATGCCCCGAGCCATTGGATTATACATTTTAAACCAGTGAGTAAGTAGTATGTATAATGTCATGTGCAGTGAGTAAATAGTATGTATAATGTCTCTCAATGAAAATCATAGAGAAATGGTGGGTCTAGGGAGACGGTCAAGAGGAAAGCACAGAGCTTCTTCAGGCTGACATGAGAGAATCCAGAGGGAAGAAGAACTGTAGAAGAATTGAAAATATTGTGTGTATTTGGTGGGAGTGTGTTCATATGGGTGCACACATATGTAGTCATGACAAGGTCAGAGGTCAACCTTGAGTGTTGCTCCTCAGGCACCATCCTGACAAGGCCTCTCATTAGCCTGGAGCTCATGATTCAGCTAGACCAGCTATCCAGTGAGCCCCAGGGGTCCTCCTGTCTTCACCCATGCCCCCCCCCCCTTCTGGGATGGTGATTGGGTTTTCATACTTACACAGCAAGCACATCATCAATGGAACTGAAGGCTTTTCTGAGGATGGACGATCACACATGGGAATAGGCAGTTGTGAGGAGGAAGAGGAGGGAGGGGCTGAAGGTGAGTCCCTGGCTTCTTTTGCTTTGCCTCTTGGCCTTTTTTTGTTAAGATGGAATGCTTGGAATATTCCATTTCCTTTTCAAGAGGCTGGACACATGGCTTAGTAGTTAACAGCAAGTACTGCTCTTGCAGAGGAACAGAGGTTGGTTCCCAGCACTCACATCCCGCCGCTAACAACTGTTATCCTTTCAACTCCATGGCATCCAACGCCCTCTTCTGGGTTCTGTGAACAACTGCACCCACATGCAGGAACAAACACACACTGAATTTAACCATAAAGAAATCTTTTTTCAAAATTAACTTGCAAAAAAATTAAATTTACATGTGTGTGTGTGTGTGTGTGTGTGTGTGTGTGTGTGTGCATACATGTGAATACATGTGGAAATCAGAGGACAACTTGGGGGAGCTGTTGCTCAACTTCTACCCCTGGAGTCCGGTGATTGATCTTTTACCTACTAAGCTATCCCACTGTCCCGTGGGCTTTCCTCTTGACAATGGTGGACATCTGTCAAAAGGCAACCCTAGCTGGTCCCAAAGGCACCAGTGTTCAGCTGCTCTTTTCTAGATAGGGAGCCAGTCTTCTGTGACACATGTGTGATTCCCAAGTGGACCAAACGGCACGTGTGAAGGTCTGTCCAGATTTCGTGTTAATGGCTCCATTCTCTATTTGTCCCCTAAGAGGGACCTGTGAGTGACTGCCTTAGAAAAAGGGACCACAGCCTAGGCCAGTGTAGGAGACTCCCTAATCTCATACTCCCTAGATTACCAGGCCAGCCCTAACAAGAAAATTAAATCCATCCATTCTCTGGCCCAGCCTCTGGTTTCCTCACTCTGCTTTCTGTTTGTGGTTGAAGATGTGACCCTTCAGCTTCTTGCTTCCGGCTGCCTGCTGTCATAGCTCCTGGCCATTTTCAATTCTCCCTGTGGAACAACAAACCAAGTAAACTCTTCAGTAAGCCACTTGCTTACTCGCGTATACATAAATAAATAACGAAAGGACCAAGTAAACACACAAATAAATGAACTAGCCGAGGTAGCTAGCACCCCCCATGCTCTTTCTTCTATGCTAGAATTTGGAAGCTAAGAAGTGGCTACAACCATTTGATTATCCAGCCAGATTACAGGCACTGCAATAAACATTAATTCAGGGTGAACAGCAGGGGCTGCATCTCAGTGCTCCAGTGCTTGCTTGCTGTGCACAAGGACCTGAGTTCCCCCCTAGGCTTGGAGAGAAGAGTGAATGTAGTCTGAGGAAGAATGAGCTAAAGGATAAACTGTTCCCCCACCCTTTGAGATACATAGTTACTAATAAAAGACTTAGTTTATCTGCCCATTATAAAATGATAACTAGAGACACTGCGGATACTAGCTCAACCAGAGCCAGGAGCTGAAGGAAGCCCCCTGCACTAAAAGGCACAGCCTTTAGGATTAGATGCTAACATTACAGCGCCCCCTCTGTATGCCGCATGCCAGCCCGCAAGCTCACCTGGCCTGACCGGGTGTCAGATGCTACTTTGTATCCAAGACCTTCATGGGCAAGGCACCTGTAAGGGACCTTGAAAGTTGGGTGTCCCTTGTCTGTGCTTCTTCCTAGCTCGGAGGTACAGCACTGTTGCTCGGCTCCTTTGAGATCTTGGCTATTTAGCTCCACACATATCTAAATCTGTTTCAGAATAGGTCGAGGGCTTTGAACTTAAACTTCAGGTCTAATTGAGTCCTTTCACCTTGGCCGTCAAGTTAAGGCTTCCGGTTTCCAATAAAGATGGGCTGTGGCTCTTCTGAGCAGGATGTCAGCCTTGCAGAAACTAATCTTTCAGCTCAGGAGGGAAAGGCCGCATATCCTCCAGGCCTAAAAGGGCTTATTTTTAGAAAGCAACAAATAGTTTGTTTTTAAAGCTGTACCTCATCAACAGCAGACAGCCTGAGTAGTGGGGACTATGGAAGCTAGAAAGTACTAGAAAGTTTGTTGAGACAATGTTTAGCCTCAAATACCTTTAATTCCGGCACTGGGGAGGCAGAGGCAGGCGAATTTCTGAGTTCGAGGCCAGCCTGGTCTACAGAGTGAGTTCCAGGACAGCCAGGGCTACACAGAGAAACCCTGTCAAGAAGAAGAAGAAGAAGAAGAAGAAGAAGAAGAAGAAGAAGAAGAAGAAGAAGAAGAAGAAGAAGAAGAAGAAGAAGAAGAAGAAGAAGAAGAAGAAGAAGAAGACACATATTGGGGCTGGAGAAATAGATAGAGCAGTAGTTAAGAGCACTTCGGCTACTTCCCGAGACCCTGGGTTCAATTTCCAGCCCTCTCCTAACAGCTCACAAATGTTACAGTCCCAAGGGACCCAGAGCTCTCTTCCTACCTCCTCAGGATGGTTTTTTGGGGGTTTTTTTTGTTTTTTTTTTTTTGGTTTTTCGAGACAGGGTTTCTCTGTGTAACCATGGCTGCCCTGGAACTCACTCTGTAGACCAGGCTGGCCTCGAACTCAAGAAATTCACCTGCCTTTGACTCCCAAGTGCTGAGATTAAAGGCATGCACTACCACGGCCCACACCTCGTATTTTTAAATGTGAAAAACAAAAGGTCTATTTTGGGTCAAGGTTGTAGTTCAGTTGGTAGAGTTCATGCCTAGCATGTATGGATTTACTACCCAGCATTGCTTTAAAAACAGTGTGTGTGTGTGTGTGTGTCTATAATCCCACAGCCAGGAAGTGAATTTAGGAATAACAGAAGTTAAAGGTCACTCTCAGCTACAAATGAGTTTAAGGCCAGCCTGGACTACAACAGACTCAGGGTTTTTTTTTTGTTTTTGTTTTTGTTTAATTATAAAAATCTATTTTGTGAAGCTGAGATAATGGGTCAGCAATTAAGAACAGACACTGTTTTTACAGAGGATCCAAGTTCAGTTCTTAACACCCACATCAAGTGGTTCATAGCCACCTGGAATTCTAGCTCCAGTGCAGGCCCCTGAACTCACGAGGACATGTTCTCACATACAGATACACGCACATACAGGTAAGGAAAACATTGCTTTATAGGTTTGGGGGCTGGATAGATGGCTCAGTGGTTCAAAGCCCTTGCCACTCTTGGGTCCAGGTTGATTTGCCAGCATCCACATGGTGGCTGATGAGTTCCTTTAAACTCCAGTTTCTGTAACTCCAGTTTCTGGGCATCTGATGACCTCTTCTGGCCTCTGAGTACACCAGGCACACACAGAGTATACACCCACACCTTCAGAGAAACACATGAAATAAAAACAAATGCATCTTTAAAAAAAAAAAAAACTAAGGTGTAGTGTTATTTTTTTTTCAGGTTTTGCAGGAGTTGAAATTTGATGTTGCATTTCAAAGAAAATGGGTCTAAAAAACTAGGGTCTAAAAACTCACAAGTTTCGGGGACAGGGACGCTGCTGGGGAAAGGAGCAGATTGAGAAGTGTGTCTGGCCCGAGGAAGACAGCAGGAGAGGAGGGAAGGAGGGGTTCAGAACTGGGAATTGAGAAAGAGGGTCAGGCAGGGTTCCCAGATAGTGAACCAGAAAGAAAACAAACCCCATGTCCAGCAGAGAAGCGGGGCTGTTGGCGCACAGAGGAGCCATCTGGAAGCTGTTTCCATAACTGCCTAAGAAGGGAAATCTTTATTTGATCATGAACATTTGTGGATGCGGCTCAGTCTGCGGAGGGTTTGTCTAGCACGCCTAAGCTCTGGGTTCAGTTCACAGCACCCCAGAAAAAGAGTTTAAGTACACATGTCTATACTCTTAGCTGTTGGGAGGTAGAGGCAGGAGGATCAGGGGTTTAAGGTCATCCTTGGGCAGCCCAGCAAGTACAAGACCTGCCTTCGATACCCAAGACCCTGTCTTAAAGAGAAAAGTAGCCCCAAAGGTATTTAAATTATATCGCTATGCAACCCACATCATGACTCATCATGCAGAATGGACAGTAACTCTACTCTCCCTTCTAGCCTGAGGCAATCACCACCCCACTCTGTCTCTCTACACATAACAACTCTAGCAGCCTCATGTAAACAGAATCCATACAGGGTTTGCCTATCCTTGACTGTGCCATTTCTCAGCTCACCCCTGTTACAATGCATGCTGGGATTCCTTTCCTTCCTAAGGGATGAAGAATACGCACGGTGATACTGACGATAGCCACACAGTGTAGGACGGCATTAACAGTGCCGTGACTGATTCAGGTAGGTTGTAGTAGATGAAGATGACTTTCAGGCCGGTCCTGCACACAGCAGGGACGTGAATGCTGTCATGAACCACCAGCGGGGCTCTCTGTGGGTGGGATCTTAATCTCTCTCTCAGAGATGTTTACAATGGCCATGAATTGAAACATGATGGCAGCATACGTACAACATAAACTTATCCATTCAAACTCTTTGACATGCGTTCAGTCCGTGCACACTGAGTAGTACCCAGAGCTACAGCCCGCCTCCACAGCTCCTCATCTCCCTAGATCTGTGGCTATTGCGTTCTCGGCCTTTCTCATCCAGGTCACTAAATGTCCCAGCGGTGGGCAGCTCCCTCACGTCTTTGGGAATCAGGAAGCAGGGGGATTGGCGGGAATCTGAGCCTGCCTATAACTCCTAAGTCCTCATCCAACTTCTACTCTAGGAAGACTCCATATCTGAAAGGTTTCATCACATCCCAAAACAGCACCACCAAGCTGGAAACTGAACATCCACTCACATGAGCCTGTGGGGGACATTTACATTCAAACCATAACAAGCAATAAAGTAATAATGCCACATGCCTCTATATGCCAGTCCCTAGTCAATACTTCCTATGTCTATAAATTTGAGACAATACTTTATGAACCTCATTTAAATGGTTGTCCTTTTGTAAGTAGCCCCTCTCCCACCAAGTGCAATGTCTTCAGGAGCTATCCATTCTGTAGCACACTAGAGTTTCATTCCTTTGCAAGGTGGACAACAGCCGTTGCACCCATAGTCTGAGACACATTCCTCGGCTCTGTCACCGCACTGTGTTTCCCGTCCATCCCTCACTGGCAAATTGGGGTGTTTCTGCATTTTGATCACTGTGACTAATCCTGCTATGAAACTGGGTGTACAAAAAATGTAAATTATAAGTGGTTATTCTCAATGGAAGACTTTAAACTACGTAGAACAAAGTCAGTCAAAGCCCAGCAAAGGCAACTCAGAGGCAAGCACGTGATCTCTGGTCGGGTAAAGGGCACGGAGCAGAAAGTTTCACATTTTCCCAGGTTCCGTTTGCTCTTTGTGTCTTGATAATTCTTCATGGTGCCCCTAGTCAAACACACAGACACCCAACGACAAACTGAACTTTTTATGCTTAGGGAACAGATCCAAAGAGTTTAGTGAGTGTTTGTGTTATAATTATGTAGCAATCTGAAAAATGTTACTGTAAAGTAAATTAAAAGGAGAGATATTTTTATTTTATTCTTAAACAATCACAGTTATTTACTCATGGGGTGTGTGTACCTGTCGGGTACATCATGGTCCTATGGAGCAATACTGTTCTCCTATTTCCTGTTCCATGTTGACTTCTGTCTGCCTCCCCCTTCCTTTTGAATCACAGTCACCACTGAACCCCAGATTGGTGAGTTGTGGCACTGCTGACAGGGAAGTAGTTCAAGGTGTTGAACAGAGCCGGCTTGGACTAGCAGTGCATGCGTGCATGCATGCGTGCGGGACAAAGAGATGTCAAGAGCTGCATCTCTTTTGATATGCACACATATTTTAAGATGGTCTACGTGGTTGGGAAGTAGAAATCAAAATAATTCAAATGTTACCAAGGCCTTATCTTCTCCCAAAGATGCCATGTGAGCCGTCTCGGGCCTGCTTCTCTCACCAACCTGTGTCAACATGTGAACTCTCAGCTTACATACACCTGTGACATGAGCTTCCTGTATGGTGGGCTCTGGTCTAGGAACCCCTGCCAGAATCTATGTCGTGGTGCTTGGACTTCCAGTCTCTCAAACAGTTGGCTAAAGAAACCTCTTTATAGGTTATTCAGCCCCAACTGTTTTGTTATAGCAACATAAAAGCGCACTGGTCTTTCGTATGCTGCTCCAGTCTGGTCATGTTCTGTCTTGATGTTCCATCTTGATCTCTTGCTCTCTAGGTTACCATGGTCTATTTCCCTAAACTACTTGTGGTGTCTGATGGCTGCTCGTCCTAGTCACTCATAGTGACCTGCCCACCTGTTCTAGCAACCTTCCTGCACCCTGCCCACCCCCACCTGGAAGCACAGTTACTGTGGGACTTAGAAGTTCAGGGTTTCTTCAGTATAACAAGGCAAACTTGATGCAATTAAAATATCAGTGCACAAAAGGGAAGCAGAACAGTAAAGACCAGAGTAAACCCAGAAGGTGATGTAAATACACAGGATCATAGGAATTTAAATAAACAAGCCAGGAGCGCTGAAAGAAGCCAAAGGAGAGACGCTGGCGGTGTTGGGGCTGGTGCTGAGCTACTGCTGGAGATCCACAAGTCCAGGCTGCTTCCCTACAAGTGAAGAGATGTTGCCACGCCCTAAAAGGAAGAACTCCGAGGTTAAAATGCAAAGAGATATGTGACCTGGTGGGAGGAAGTTATGACTGCGTCTTGTAGTCGCCCACAGCAACTTCTTTGGGTTTTGAGTGCTGTCTTTAACATCTACCAAACACCTGGAATGTCCTCCAGGGTCTTCTCTGTTCTCAAATATGACAAGGTTTCCATCTTTTAAAAGGCTGAATAATATCCCATTGAATGTGTCTGTCATATTGTCTTTATATGATCATCCAGCCATTGGCTTCCGAAGGGTGAGTTGTAAGTGATGTTATTATCATGAACCCAGGAGTATAGATCTGGCCTCACGATCCTGACTTCCATTCTTGAGTAATAAGCCAGCCACAAAAGGACAGATGCTGCATTGCTATTAAGCTTGCATGCAGTATTTTAAATGGTAACGCTCACACAACCCAGCCTAAGTCCATGCCTGATGTAGCGTAGTGACACGCACTCGCAATCCCAGCACTCAGGAGCTGAGGCTGGAGAACAGCCATGAATCTGAGGCCAGCCTGTGATACACACTGGGTCTCACTCCTTAGGGAGGCTGTCTCTCAGGCAGAAGAGGAAATGGGAGTTTGTTATGTGATTGCTACAAAGCTGGGGTTAGGAAAGTCAGTTCTAAAATTCCCACAGTCCTCACCACCCTTCAGGGGTACAGGGGAGCTGAGAGGTGGCAGACATGCCTTACCTTGGTGGGTAAGATGGCCTAATGCTCAAACTCCTTCATTTGCATGTGGTCACTATGTGCAATTTACTGCATATCCGTTATACTTTAATAGATGATTCCTATGAGTTGTCCTTTGGCTTCCACATGCAAGCCATGACATGCACATCCCCCTGCATATACATGCAATAGGTAAATAAATGTACAGTTGTAAAAACAGAGGCCATGGTCTGCTACTGGGATGTCATGCTCCTAGGTCTACCAAACCAACAGAGAATATGCACATAGGCACAGACCTAGGCAGAAGGCACAGCTGTATTTATTTCTGTCTATACAGCTCTAGCTATGTTAAGGTGAGCATGTGGTCACCACGCTGAATATCTCCTGTAATTTAGTATAAAGGGTAAATTCCAACCTTGCTCTCTGGCTCAGGGGTGTCTACACACAGTGAGGAAGATGGCTCTCTCCACCCTCTAGCTGTTGACTTAGTTTTTCAGTCCCAGGATACATGGCGTGTTGCCAAGTCATGAACCCAGATTTCCATGGCATTGTGTTTATATTCCGTTCTCTTAAACTATCTCTCTGTTCCTTTGCCATGACATTCTAGCTTCATGGTTCGAAGGCATGTTACATTCCTCTTGCGTGATAAGACAAAACGTCTTTTACTCTTTTGAAGTTGACTTGGGCCATTCATAAACCTTTATTTTTCCATATAAGTTAAATCATTGTGGGGTTTTTTGTTTCTTTATTTTGATAGGGAGAATTATGGTTGTATTTAGAAAGAATTTGCAAGTTCATAATGTGGAGACATTTTCCATGAATGTAGTATGTCTATCTAAGCAGAGTTTCTTGTACAATTTTCTCTTTGTAAGTGGCATGTAGTATTCTTAAGTCCAGAGTTAATTTATAAGTTGTAGCTTTTATCTTTTGTTAATGCTATCTTGGATTCTAGTATACTTTTATTTTATTATTATTATTTTTTTTTTTTTTTTGGTTTTTCGAGACAGGGTTTCTCTGTATAGCCCTGGCTGTCCTGGAACTCACTTTGTAGACCAGGCTGGCCTCGAACTCAGAAATCCGCCTCCCTCTGCCTCCCGAGTGCTGGGATTTCTAGTATACTTTTAAAAATGTTTTTTTTTAACTTTATTTATTTTTATCTGGGACTAGAGTTAAGGGTAGTTGTGAGCCACCATGTGGATGCTCAACTCCTCTGGAAGAGCAGTCATGCTCTGAGCCACTGAGCCATCTCTCCAGCCTTCATCTTTGGTATTTTAAAATTACGTGCATATGTTTATCTGGGTGCATTGTCTCTGGAGCACAGAAGAGGGCGTCAGATCCCTGGATCTGGGGTTACAGGAGGTTGTGATGTACCTGACATGGGTGCTGGGAACTGAACTTGGGTCCTCTGGACTGGTTCTCAACCTTCCTAATGCCCAGAACCTTTAACACAGTTCCTCATGTTATGCTGACCCCCAACCATAAAATTATTCCCGTTGCTACTTCATAACTATAATCTTGCTGCTGAGTTGCAATGAAAGTAACTGATATGCAGATTATCTCATATGGAACCCCCTGAGAAAGAGTCATTTGACCCCCGAAGGGGTCATATGTGACCCACAGGTTGAGAACTGCCGGCATAGAGGCATTGCTACTAATTTTGGAAACTTGACCTAGTACGTGACAACTTTGATGAACCCTTAGCTTGTATCTCTCTTGAAATTTGGGGGCAGGTGATGGTTTTGTGTCTTGGTTCTCTCACGGGTCTCTCTTGGCGTATCTCGTTAGCTAGGACTGCTGGCGATAGGCAGTAGCGTGGGCCGCATACAACAGTGTCTTTTCTATTATCCTGGATCAAAACTCAAGTGCGTCTCAAGGGTTTCCATTACTCATGATGGTTGCTATATGTTTGGGGATATAAAATCACATTCAAACACTGGAAGCTCCTCTAACCCATAGTCCTGTGTGAGTTCTGGAAATAGTCATAAATAGTTTTTCAAATGCTTATCTTTGTTGCCCCTCAATACAGTTGTTTTTCTCAGTCCATTAATGAGGCAAATCATATAAACAAGATATTAAATCATTCTTCTGTTTCTAAAGTGCAGTCTTGGACTCAGTTAGCTAATGTTTTATTTACACAAATCTATGTCCATAATTGAAGTAAGAACATCATTTTTCTACTTTGAATTTCCTTTAGATGGCTTTTAAAAAATGTATACAATGCTTTGATTAATTCTCTGAGAATTTTATAAATGCACACACTGTATTTTGATCATTTACCACCCACTCCTTCCCTAACTCCTCTGAGATCTTCCCTGCCCTGTAACCCCTCCCGACTTTATGATCTTATTTATTTATTTATTTATTTATTTATTTATTTATTTATTTATAAATATAGTCTCATTATGTAATCCCAGTTAGCCTAGAACTCACTATATAGACCAGGATGCCTTGAACTCACAGATACCTGCTTGCATCTGCATCTCAAGTGCTGGGATTAAAGCATATGCCATTCATTACCCTGTCTCTCTCTCTCTCTCTCTCTCTCTCTCTCTCTCCTTAATTTCTTCCTCCACCTCTTCTTCCCCCATCTTTCCTTCCCTCCTCTTCTCCCTCCCTCCCTTATTCCTGTCTCTCTAATTTACTAAATTCAATCTGTGCTGCCCAGCTGAGTGTGTGAGAAGTGGATGGGGGTGGAGTGGACAACCCACTAGAGTGTATAGTGGATAGAGGATAGGCTGTTCACTAGAATGTGTAGTGGATAGAGGATGGGCTGTTCACTAGAGTGTGTAGTGGATAGAGGATGGGCTGTTCACTAGAGTGTGTAGTGGATAGAGGCTATTTACTAGAGCATGGCTACCAAGAGCCACACCCTTAACAAAAACTGACTTTCCTTTCTCTTTCTCAAACAGCCAACAAATGTCAGTAGTTTCTCAAGTGTGTGTGTGTGTGTGTGTGTGTGTGTGTGTGTGTGTGTGTGATGAAGCCCCTTCTATGTTGGAATGCTAACTGGCCACAGCTGCTGAGAGTTCACCAGTGCAGAGATCCTACCAGGTCCAGGAGCTACTGTTTCACTTTGGTGCTCCCCAACCTCTGGCTCTTACAGTCTTTGTAGCCCCTCTTCCTTGATGGCATTAGGAAGTGGGTTACCCCGTTCCCAGCGGAGTACCCTGCTGACACTTATCCTCTGCACTTTGAATAATTGTGAGCTTCTGCACTGACTGTTGCTGACTGCACAGAGAAGCCTCTCTGATAAGGTCTAAGAGACGTGCTATAAATTTATAGAGAGATATAAATTTGGAGGTAGATTTGATACTGCATCCATTTAGCAGAATGGTATGCTCACCCTGGGGCCTAAAAGCTCTCCAGCCTTGGGCGCTTAACTTGATTTTAGTCAAGTTCTAGTACGAAGCATGAGTTTCCTTGGCAGAGCACACCTCAAATGGGATCTGAAAGTGATTGGTTATCCTTGTAAGGTGTGCGCCATTATTGCACCCATGGGCAACGCTGCTCATTGCTATAGTTCATGGGGTTCACAGATGGGAAAAACTATTGGTGACTTTTCTCTCAGGCAATCTTTTTCAGCTAGCTTTGTAGGATTTTTTTTTTCCCCAGTGCTGTGGATTAAACCCAGGTCCCAACACTTGGTGAATAATTGCTCTACAACTGACCTACATTCCTGACCATTCGGTTTAGTATTTAGGGCTATGTTAGCCTCATAAAATGTTGAGACGCTTTCTTTGCTTGTGTGCTTTCGTGGACTAAGCTGAGGGAACTAGGGATTTGGGGTTTCGTTAAAGATGGTTGGGACTTTGAAACATCATCAGTGCCTTGGGGGGGTATTTTATAATTTTAATGTCTGCGTATGTTTCCAATTGTTCTGGTTTCTTTTTATGCCCACTTTGGGATTTTCTATCACTTCTAGTATCATGTGCACTTCTTTTATTTTAATACTTTTTTGAGTAATTATTTGTCATTTTAAGGCTGACATTGAGTTTGGAGAGGTGGCTCAGTGGTTTTAACCATTCTTAAGGACTGACTGCTCTTGCAGAGGGCCAGGGTTCAACTCCCAGAGCCCATATGACATCTCTCAGCTGTCTATAGCCCCAGGTCCAGGAGATCTATGATCCAGGGGATCTGGTACCCTCCTCTAGCTCCTGCAGGCACCAGGCCTGCTCATACTACACAGACACACATGTGGGCAAAACAGCCACACACATAAAATAAAACAGTCATGCATTTAAATACCGATGCTGTCTGTGTGCTGATTTCCTTGTTTAGTCCTATCATTTGTATTCTCCCATTTTATTCTCCTAATTAATCTTGTCACAGGTTTGCATACTTGTTATAAGAAAATGGGGAGTATCCAGCCTCCTTGAAAGCTTGTGAATATTTTTAAGACGTTTGTTCCCCCACTAATTTATTCTTTGTACTTCTCATGTCCATTTACCTGTTCCACAGTGTTATGGTTTGACCCATTGACATGGTGCGCACTCATTGCCGGATGGTGTGTTTTCAGGCAGAAAGCATTCCTGTGCACACTTGTGCTCAGCGGACATCGCTCTCCAAGGTTCACTCGCTGCATTCCAACTCACACGGCTTTCATTACGCTTCCCAAAGATGACGTAGTAGAAATTGTATCCCTCACCCAAGACTAATGGGATTTAAAAAGAAAAAAACCCCTGCATATTATCAAGGTCTAATTTTATTAGGTGATGGTCCAAGAACATGGCCTGTGATGATGTGGGTATCCTGGAATTTATGAAGCCTCCTCTGTGGCCTAAAATGGTTTGACTTTACGATCATTCCTTGTTCACTTAAAAACAACGTGTATTCTCTGTGGGGGAACAAAATCTTTTACAATCTATTAATTTTAAAACTGTTATTTATATGTTCCTCATGTTTTTAAGATTTCTATCTAATAATTAAGATGTCAACACAGTTTACATAATAGCTTTGAAATATATCTGCTATTTTAATTGTGGTGTTCTTTTTGTTGTTGTTGTTTGGTTGGTTTTTTGAGACAGGGTTTCTCTGGGTAGCCCTGGCTGTCCTGGAACTCACTCTGTAGACCAGGCTGACCTCGAGCTCAGAAATCTACCTGCCTCTATCTCTCAAGTGCTAGGATTAAAGGCGTATGCCACCACTGCCCGGCGTATCTGCTATTTTAATCTCTAAATTCACTATAGCTTTTGCTATGTTTTGGCATTCAAAGATTTTGGCCATGAACTGGATGACCTAGCATTTCTGAACATCCCTGTCTAACACAAGGGCCATCAACAGGATATGTATTAACTAAAGATGTTGCCTCCAAAAAGATGAATGTAGTAAGATACTTGTGTACTCTCTGAATGGATTTTAAAGTCCATCTTTGAAAAGTCTCAAGATGGTAAAAAATGTAACATGTGGACAGAACTCGGGTAGATTGATGTCGATGTTCTGAAGTTATTTTTCTTCTTTGGCTTCTCATTCTCACCTGTGCCTTCCCTAATGACGAAGTGGCTGAAACACACTCACGCAGAATTCACGGGGGTAATGTACTCCAAATGTTCTTTTAAAGTAGAAAAATAATTGTGGATAGGTTTCCAAGGGCTATTGTGGACCTATACCTGATGGCAAACATACCAAATGTCTTTATTTTCTGATAAATTATCCCAAAGTACCTTTATAAGGCAAGAGGTTTTGGATGGGGAGAAACAATGCAGGCTCAGCACTGGAAAGGAGGTGAAAGCAGGAATCCGTCCAGGCACCCCCTGGAAGGATCAGTTCTGGGAAAGCTGTGTCAGAAAATCAGGGCATCCAGAAGATGCTCTGTCTGGGCAGAGATGGGCAGGTGAGTAGAGTCCTAGTTAGCTTTCACTGTCAGGTGAAAGTCACCTGAGAAGACAACCTCAGTTGAGAAATTGTCTGGGTAAGACTGGCCTGTGGGCAGGTTTGTGGGCAATTGTCTTAGTGTTGATGGTTGTAGGATGCCCCAGCCTTCACTGAGTGTCACTGCCTCTGGGAAGTTGGCCCTGGGTGAGCCTGTGGTGGAGCCAGCAGGCCACATTCCTCCATGGCTTGGGCTTCAGGCTCTAGTCTGGGTTCTTGTCCTTGCTCTCCTCGGTAATGGACTGCGTGACCGGGAAGTGTAAGACAAACGAACCCTTTCTTCTCCTAAGTGGCTTTTGTTCAGAATGTTTTATCACACCAACAAGAACAAGTAGACAGCAGACTTGGGAGGAATCTAAGACAAACGTCACCTACACTACAAGTATTCTAAAATCAAACCAAGACTAACTTCACATAGCTATTTTATTCTACGTAGAACAAAATAGGAATATTTTCTATTCCTCCTCAAGTTCCTTCCTCAGAGAAGGAAAAAAATTCGACAAACTCATTGTTTCTGCTCTCTCTCTCTCTCTCTCTCTCTCTCTCTCTCTCTACCATTTCAGTAAGATACAGATGATGAAATAACCTGGAGTCTATGGCCATGATGTATTTATTGTTCAAATATTTCATTTAATTACCATATGACCTTTTAACTTCTCACCTTGGATTCTTGGTGTAAACTGCTTGTCTTCACTGAACTTGTCAGATTGGTTACATCCTTAGTGACTCTTGAGTGGGGTACGTGAGCTGTGTTATGCTTTCTCGAATCTATTATCTACAATTATAAAAAGCAATGCCCATGGCTGCTATTGGCGGATGTTGGCCTTTTGTGGACTTGGACTGAGTGTCCGATGCTTGCTTCCCATCTCCGGCCCACATGTGCTGTGTTCTGCGCTAGAGCTCAAGGTTGCTGCCTTTGAAATAACACAGTGTTCTCTTTGCTCGGCATCAGAAAATCCATCTGTCCCGATCTCGGTAAACATTGCACTAAGACGCGTACCAACCGAAGAGACCAGGGCTGGAATCAAAACGAAGACAGGCATCACGCCTCTGATTTCTACACTCTGACTGTGCCAGTGAGCTCTCATCAAGGCGAAAGCTGAGACTATCAGGAGGAGCTCAGCTCGGGTCCGGGGGATGCAGGTCATTGGTAGAGGTCTTGCCTCACATGTTTGACTCTCTGGGTTTGAGTTCCTGTACTTCAAAGCAGTAACACAGATGATACCGTGAATGCATCCTCCCGTGGACGATGGTGCTATAACTCTTTTATTCTGCATCCGTGATAAACAGTTTAATGTGAACTTGATATGGATTCTGACTGAGCAGAACCAGAATTTAAACCAAGGTGAAAACTCAGGTCTGTGCATTCATTCATAACCATATCCAGATACTTACTAAACAAACATTTGTTGGTCCAGTATGTGTTCCAGGCAATGGAAATGGAGCATCTGAGCTTGGTGTCATCGTGTTTGGCGCACTATTCTGTATTACCAATAGGTAAGAAAGGCAAAAACAAAACAAAATAAAGGACGATACAAAGCCAGAGTGAAGAATGGACAGGAAGTCGGGTGAAGTGAACGTCAGAGCCACTGGAGGAAGGTCAGGCAGAAGTTTCAAAGGCTCTGAAATGGATAGAATGTTCTAGAATAGTGATGCTCAGCCTTCAACAGAACAGAGGAAACTTGTAAACTGTTATGCTTTGACCATGTATTTGAGGGTTTGGGCAACAGATGCTGGCCCTATCTGGGGAGGTAGAACCTTTGAGAGCATAGCCTAGGTAGCAGAAGTGAGTTTGGGAGTGGGCCTTGAGGGTGACATCTACTGGATGTGGTCCAAATTTTGTTTCTTCCAATGTATGGAAAGGTGTGTGGCAAGCCCCCACCTCCGTGGGTGAGCTGCCCCAGACACTGAGTCCTCCCTACCATAACACATTGACAGTTTTTGAAATTCATAGCCAAAGTAAATTCTTCCCTCATTTCTGCCAGGTTTTCAGTCACTGTCACAAGATAAGTAACAGCCACAGAGACAAATAGCACAGGGCTTCTCGTGGCAAGCTAGCTCACTGTCGGCTGGTGAGCTTGGCCTTGGGCAAGGTATCAAAGACCTGGCCTTAGTGATTTAAAGGACTGCTCTGGGCCAGTCTCAAACATCCATCTGTAATTCTGAGTAGTTACTTGCCATTGGGTACCCCTTTATCTAAGGCCAGGATGGACAGGGGCAGCTTCTATGTAACTGAGGCTAGGATCCTGAGTACCCTGGTAAGTTCCCTGGTCTCACCAATTCTTGTGGGTTTAAAAAATATTTTTGTGCCAGGTCGTGGTGGCACATGCCTTTAATCCCAGCACTCAGGAGGCAGAGGCAGGCAGATTTCTGAGTTCAAGGCCAGCCTGGTCTACAGAGTGAGTTCCAGGACAGCCAGGGCTACACAGAGAAACCCTGTCTTGAAAAACCAAAAAAAAAAAAAAAAGGTGAGGTGTGTGTGTGTGTGTGTGTGTGTGTGTGTGTGTGTGACTTGCCAAGCATGCATGTAGAGGCCAGAATACAATTTGTGGGAGGAGGTCTCTCCTTCCACCATGAAGGAGGGTTCTGGGGATTGAACGGAGACTATCACCCTCCCAGCCACACTCCTCCAATTGTTTATAATTTCCACTAGTACAGAGAGATGATAATTTCCCCCAATGTCACATAAGCCAAACTCAAGGCTTTGGACTGTTTCTTCCTTCTTGCTGCCTTTTTGTGTGGGTCCTGGTGAATGTCTACGTGGACAATTGGTCACAAGTCGGTCTTTAGCCTCTTCTCTCTATATTATTACATGGCTTTAGTCATCTTTACTTTTCTGACAAGCCTGAGACCTAGGGATTCCCACAGATGCAGTTGTTTCTGTAGGCTACAGGCTCAGAGTCAAAGGCAAGTGTTTTTTTGTTTTTTGTTTTTTTTTAATTTCTATTAGGGACTCTAAAATCATAGGAGTGACCGGGACCGCATTCTTAGATGCTTAAAAGATATTTGCTTCCAAAAGAGTGCCTCATTAGACTAGAAGAATATGACAGGGAATCTCAGAAACCATCAATTTCCTAACTAACAGGCCAGTTGGAATTTTAATTACATACCCAGATATTGATAAGATCTGTTTTTTTTAATTTTGTACAACTGACTGTTTTTACTTTCCCACATTTTTACCAGAGCATTTAATGCGGCCTGTAAATCAACAGCTTACAACAAATAAAAAACCCAAAACTGTATCGTACTCTCTGTCCCCTTAGAGCAGTTCTTTAAACATTACATTACTTGCTGTTCTCCAGCCCAGGGTTGGGGAGAGCTGGCTTTGTTGTCTCCTTTTTAACGAGGGTGCTGAGATGTGGACACTGTCCAAAGAAGTTTTCTGAAATGTTTGCTTTCTTTGATCGCCCCTGGCTTTCAGCAGCACAGGAAGGAGTGCATCAAGGTTTGGGGGAAGCAAGCCTGGATGGAGGTTACTTAAAGTGACATCTAACCAGCCTAAACCTTCTGGGTTGGACCAAAATTGGGCATTCAGGGTTAAGGGCAGCCCGGACCCACATTCCCAAGGTAGGGCTTCTCAGCCTTAAGGCCACCCTATGTCAAGCCCTTGTGAATTCACCCGACCTACCGGCAGGGGGCTTGAACTGAGGAAGTATCCATCTCATGGAGTTGTTCAAGGGACACCTTAATGGTAATTAAGATGGCCAGAGATTTTTTTTAATCTGAGCTCTTTGTGCTGCTCTTTGTGGGTCTGGGAGTTCTTCCCGCTCAGGGACCCCAACAGTGCTGCGGGCGTAGGAAAAGCACTTTGATCCATCTGCCCTAGATTGTTGTAGCTAAGAGAGGCGGGTACGTGATTTTTCTTTGCAGGCAGAGCACAGCCAGAACTCTTGGGGAAATCCCAGGCCCTACAGGCCCCGCCCAAGCACCAAGCCACGCCCACACAGCCCAGAGACACGCCCCAGAAGACCCCGCCCCCTGGTGGTCTACCTTCTCCACGCCCCCTTCAGTAGGCCCCGCCCCTTCCGCCCTTTCTCTTCCGAAGACCGGCCCTTTGACCGGCTTCCTCTCTCAGGCTCCGCCTTTTCTTCCAGTCCCGCCCCTTCCTTGGCGCCAGTGCTTCCGGTCGCGTGGGTTTTCCGAGGGTGCCGTTTTGCCGGCCCAGTGGTTTGGGCCATGGGGGTCCCTAAGAGGAAGAAGTCAGAGGGTCCCAGCGGCGCGGCGTCCTCCGCTGGCACAGCCAAGCGAACGCGAGCGGAGGAGTTCACGGGCTTGCGGTTCAAGACCCTGCTGAAGGATGCGCAGGGCCCAGGACCGGGTGAGTGGGAGCGGACTCCTCAGCTTCGGGGCAGTAACCGTCACAGCCGCGCCTCCGAGTCCGGCTCGGAGTTAGTCTAGAATAGTTCAGTGAGACAGCTTGCTTGCGCTGTCGGCAGCCGTTCCCATAGTAACCAACTGTCAGCCCTGATAATGGCGGGATGTCTCGTGTAACAAGTTCCGTAAGGACCTACAACTTCTCCAGTGACTAGGATTGTCCGGACCGGCGACTGAGAGGGGCCAGATTCTGTAATTTAATTTCACTCGCTGCAGTGTGACAACACTTCACAGCGACTTACAATCGTGCAAGGAGTACATTGGCTGTGAGGAGAACCACAGTTGAACATGTTATACATCAACGCGGTGGTAAAAACAAGACAGTGGAGCCGGGCGTGGTGGCGCACGCCTTTAATCCCAGCACTTGGGAGGCAGAGGCAGGTGGATTTCTGAGTTCGAGGCCAGCCTGGTCTACAGAGTGAGTTCCAGGATAGCCAGGGCTATACAGAGAAACCCTGTCTCGAAAAACCAAAAAAAAAAAAAAAAAAAAAAAACAACAACAACAACAAAAAAACCCAAAACCAAACAAAACAAAAAAAACAAGACAGTGAAATATTTCCCTTAGGTTAACAAAACTACTAAGTTAATAAACTATCACAGGGCTTGATGGTTTGTGCTTTTAATTCAGCACTTGAGAGGGAGGAAGAGGCAAGAGGATTTCTGTCAGTACACCTTGACTTCCAACATTAGAAATACTTGAAGATTAAGGATAGAATTGGTGCCATCCTCACAGTGTTAGTGTTGGCAGAGCACTCGTGACTGCTGCTGCTGCTGCTGCTGCCAGCCCAAAGAAGGCTGCCTGTCTCCCTGAACTACCCTGGGCTAACTCACAGCCAGGGGACTCAGTAAACACTATATAGTGAGACCCTGACTCAAAAAGTATTCTCAACTAATGTTTTTCTTACAATTTTTATTTTTAAACATTTGGTGCCTAGCCTTGGTAGTCTGCTTGGAAAATGAGACCTTTGTTAGCACAGAATTTAGCGCCCCACACATTTATTCGATATTTAATTGCAGCTGCTGTTTGTTAGGTAGAGATATAATGGGCGAATAAAACCCTGGCACAGGTCTTGCCATTGTGAATCTGATAGTTTGGGAAAGCAGGTGACCAGCAAAGTCACCTAGTCACGGGTCTTCCAGAAGGAGCCAGCTATCCATTGTGCCTAATGGGCCTGGGACCTTGATCTGTGAAATCAAAGAAGGCTTCCCCAAGGAAGCAGATTTTCAGGAGTTGTAGAATGGTATAGGGAAAGAAGCCTTTCTGGCAGAAGAAAGTTCCTGAAAAGCTTCTGCCTACATTTCAGGGGCAGCTAGGTTGACAGGTGTATGATTAATGAGGTGATTGAAAGAGGTTGTGAAGCTGAAGTCATTGGGTGAATGTGGGAGTTTGGAGATTTTTATTTGACTGTAATGTCAGGACTCTTCTCTCCCTTCCCCTCCCTCCTTGGTACACTTTGAGTTCCTGTCATGGGAATGCTATCAAGGATTGGATTGGTGGGTGTGTGTTAGGGAGTTTTAGGTTGCCGTTGCTGTTCCCTCTGTGTAGTGGAGAGCAGCTTTGGGGTTCAGTGGCAGAGGCTGCTCAGCTGAGTAGTGTCAGCAGTGAAGTGATGACCGGCGAGTCGGGATTCTAGATCAAAAAGGATCTGCTCAAATCTGGTTCTTAAACATGTTTGCCCTTCACTGGCGGTGGTTAAATGTTCCCTGTTCCTCGTTGCAGTCCCAGGCAGGCCCAGTCACTTAGATGTTCCTCCCAGAGCCCTCCATGTGCTCAGTCATCTCCTGTGTGACTCTGGAGTCTGCAGTTCCACTGCACTTCCTTGGTGGTCACTCTAGTCCAGGCACCATTAGTCTTTCTGCAATAATGGCCAGAGCTGTCCAGGCTTGGTGTCTTTTCTACATTTGTTTCCTTGTGTCCCATCATACATGCAAAGATGAGGTGACCTTTTTTTTTTTTTTTTTTTTTTGGTTTTTCGAGACAGGGTTTCTCTGTATAGCCCTGGCTGTCCTGGAACTCACTTTGTAGACCAGGCTGGCCTCGAACTCAGAAATTCGCCTGCCTCTGCCTCCCAAGTGCTGGGATTAAAGGCGTGCGCCACCACGCCCGGCGAGGTGACCTTTTAAACTACCACACTGCTCACGTCACTCCTCTTGTGGCATCCTGTGGTGTGAAACTACCACACTGCTCACGTCACTCCTCTCGTGGCATCCTGTGGTGCGATCCTACTGCACTTTAATAGCCAAAGTCCTTACCACTAGTCCACCCTGCCTTCCTACTTGTTTGTCTCCATCTCAGACCTCCTCCCCACTCCCAGATACCAACCCCAGTGTACTCATCCACACTGTGTCCCCCGACCCCTGGCCTGGGACTTTTCACATCAGTGACTTGAAGCACTGTCTCACCCCTGCCCCCCAACTCATTCTTTTAGTATCAGGTGCAACCTTACTTAGGGACACCTCCCCAGCCCCTCGTCAAAACCACACTCTACAGTTATAACCTCTCTCTCTCTTTTTTTTTTTTTTTTTTTTTTGGTTTTTTCGAGACAGGGTTTCTCTGCATAGCCTTGGCTGTCCTGGAACTCACTTGTAGACCAGGCTGGCCTCGAACTCAGAAATCTGCCTGCCTCTGCCTCCCGAGTGCTGGGATTAAAGGCGGGCTCCACCACTCCCGGCTCATTTATAACCTCTTAACAACCTTTTCTTCCCCTTCAACCTTCTTGTCTGCAGAGTCCTCACTAGTTAGTGTCTGAGGACCGGTACTTAGTGCATTTCTGTGTACCTTTGGATACCCTTGGTTGTATCACGTTGGCGGAGACCATTTCCACTTCATTCACAAGCATATCCCAGGTCTGTTGTATGTGGTAAGAGCTCAGTAAACAGTGACTGGAAAGTTGGCTGTAGAGCTGGCAAGTGTAATAATAGATCAGAAGTTCCCATCTTAGAGTACCCTGTGCTACCTGGAGGTTTAGTTTGGAAAGTGTCTCTTTAAGAAAGTATTTGCACCACTCTTTGCCATGGCAGCCCTTAACTATTTCTTGGGGTCTATGCTTGCTGTCTTGAAGAAGAGGAGTCGGTATCATGAGTGACTCTTGGAGACCTGAGGGATAGAGCCACTGTCACCCTGGGCCACGTCTGTCAGATGTCGTGGCACTTGCTTACTGTTGCACTTGGCTGTGCTGCAGGAGCCTAGGGCAGCAGCACGGCTTGAGCATGTTTAAGGAGCGAGTGCGGTTGCAGTATGAAGTGAGGTTGGAGAAGGCCTTGTGAGGTTAGCAGAGGCCTGACTGTGAGCAGATGCCACCTAAGTGCAGTGGGCTTTGAAGGGTTTACTTTGTTTGTGCTGTATGCAATATCAGAATTAGCCCCTTTATACTTTAAATAAGCCTGGTTAGATAAGGTATCAGAACTCAGCATTCAGTGACTTGCCCACCACCATGGAGCTAATAGGCAGTTACTCTACGATGTAGGTTCAAGTGTTTGCCACAAACTTGTGTTTTGAATTGGTGTGTTCTTACCTGCTGTGTTCATAGTGCACTCACTGCCTTGTCCCTTGCTCCTCGTACCTGACCAGATGGTGCAGACTAGCTTGAGTCAGCCACAGAGCTGCTGTCCAAGAAGAAAGATGTAGTTGGCTCTGTACAATGTATGACTCTCACCTGCAGAATCAAGTCTTCTTCTAGGGCTAGAGCCAGAATTGCAGCATGAGTTTGCTCACAACAGCTTCTTTCTTATACTGGCTTCATTTGAATGCTTTTATCATGTACATATGGGTTCATCTGCCAGGGGCTACTGTAACTAAAGGCTGCACACTAGATGCTAATCAGCATGTATGTTCTTACAGATCTAGGTAGAAAGAACCCAATGTAATGTACGTGAAGGCTATTCCTGAACTGTACACAGTTGTCTCTCACTGTGTCCTTATAAGACCTCACCTCTTCCAAGAGCTCTCTGGTGTCCATTATTCTTAGGACATCAATCCTGTGGAACTGAACCATCAACCTGATGACCTCACTCATCCCTAGTTGTCTCTTAGAAGTCCTGTCTTCAGATAGCCTTGTAGGAGTTGCCGCCTTAACATGAACCCTCAGCTCAGTGGGTTCTTTGCCTCTTTGGGTACTTTAGAGGTGTGTGGGAGTCACTGAACAAGGAAAGTATGTTGTAGTAGTGGCTGTGAAGGTTTCTGAGGAGACTGTCCTGTTGATATCTTAACTCCTATTTCAGCTTTGGAAGCCTTCGTCGCTGCTGCCAAGAAGCTACCACAGGAAGATATGTGTGATGTTGTCGAGGGCTACATCAAGATTTCCATGGAATGTGCAGAGATTTTCCGGCTCCTGAGTGGAGGAGTGAAGCGTCCCGAGAGTGAAGTAGGTCGTTTCTTACTTGCATGATGAGGAGAAGTCTGTGTTTGTAGCAGTGAGCTTGGCAAAGTGTGATATCCATGTCTTGGTCATTACTAGCTTCCTTTAGAAAGTGACCTCTTATTCCAGTGCGTTGCTTTTGTGGCCTTTGTGGGAAACAGCAACTTCTCTCTAATAGTTTATAAATAATGTCGTAGGTCAAGATTTTTAAAAAAGTGTTTATTCATTTATTTTTATGTGTATGAGTATTTTGTATGTATGTATGTATGTATGTATGTATATATGTATGCATGCATGTATGCATGTGCACCACACGCATGCTTGTTGCCACAGAAGCTAGAAGGAGGCATTGAGTCCCCTGACAGACAATTGTGAGCTGCCGAGTGGGTGCTGGGAACTGAACTCAGGTTTTCTGCAAGAGCAGCCAGTTCCTTCAACTGCTGAGCCATCTTTCCAGCCCTAGGATTATGGATTCTTACAGCACACTAGGTTTGCTTAGGGAAATGCTGTGTGTTAGAGACTCAGAACACATAGGGAGCTGGACTCTAGTTGTAAGGGGTGGGACTAAATGTCTTCAGAACACTGAATTTCATTCTCAATAAAGTTTTGTCCTTTGCTTTCGTCTTGTGAAACTAAGCAGCCTCTTGAATGTTTATAGTTCAGAGCCTAGGTCTTGCTGGGGAAGGCGGGGAACTCTTGCCTGCTTCCCTTCTGTTATTTTGGCTCAGGATCTGGAGAAGGGCATGATTAGCAGTTACCTCAGCTAAGGCAAGAGTGAAATGATTGGCACTGTTCAATTCTGCCTTTGCAGATGCTGTTAATATTTCAAGCTTTCGAGGCCATCTTACTGAGGACAGCCAGTGATCTTACACATTTCCATGTGGTGGGTGCCAACATTGTGAAGAAGCTGCTGTACAACCACATGAAGCTCCTCTGTGAATCGCTGTATGCATCTGGTTACAGGTGAGCTGTGTGTCGTGTGGCCAGGGACCAGCTGTTAGATACAGCTGTTAGATACAGCTGTTAGAGAGGCTGTTACTGAGGGTTTTCAGACTGTGTCTCAGCCCATTCTTCATGAGTGACCAGCAGGGACCACTGTCGACTTCTCACACCAACTGCCCCTTTTGTTCTTGGCTGCTCTCTTCACTGTCCTGGGACTCAACCATGCCTTACATAGCCTGTTCTGCCTAGATGGTTCATTTTTAAGTAACCATGGTCTATGTACTCCTCAATACTTTGCAGAGGAAGGGCCTGTATGGTCTTCACCGACCATCTTAGGCCAGTAAGAGTCCCACTTTAGTTTTCTGCATGCAGACAAATACCTGTGCACTTGACACAGAGGTCTCCATCTATTGACTGTTTTCTTCCCTGAGTGTGTGTGCAGAGGATCATAGCATCCTGTTCCCCAGGGTCTAGAACAGCGCCTGGCATGGGGCCACCAAGTCTGGCAAGCTCAGAGAAGGCTGCCTAGAGGGCACTTTTGGAGACACTTCTTTAACGTTGTCCTTTATGTCTCCAAAACAGTGACTGGGATGTGACTGCTCGGACACCGATGGTTACTTGAGAGAAAACTTTTGTCTTTAGTAATGGGCTGGTAGCTTACACTTTAATCCCAGAATTCAAGAGACAGAGGCAAGCAGATATCTGTGAGTTCAGGGCCAGCCCAGTCTCTACATAGTGAGTTCCATTTTAGCCAAAGCTACTACATACATAGTGAATCTCTGTCTTAAATAATAATATTAATATTTTTTTCATTTTTGTATTATAATCTTTCCTTGGCTTTTTAGTTCCTTTTAAAGTTTTGGTTATGTTTTTAAAAAATGAAAGAGAAGAGCATTCAGGCTTTCTCCTCTTTTCTGGTTTTGGGTCGCAAATCCTATAGCAGGTGTTTCTGGGTCCCTCCTAGTGCTGCTCCTATTCCTGACACGTGGTTTCCTGTCCCTGTGCAGGATGGCTCGAGCCTGCCTGGACCTGATGACTGCCATGGTGACCCAGGGTCCCGAAGCTGCCAGAGATGTATGCGGCTCTTTTGATTTGAATAAAAAAGCCTTGTTTGCCCTGGTGACCAAGAGGGATTCAAAGGTGAGAGCCCCCGAGTCATGGCTGTCCGCAGTTCCCTTCCCTTTGGGAGGCTTGGTGGTGGTTTCTCTCCCTCCCTTCCCTTGGTCCTCACACAGCTGCAGAAGGCCACTTCTTTGAGTAGGGCAGCAGCCTTTCCCTCACCTCCCCCCCCAAAAAATCTGGCTTTGATGGAGCCAGTGGCTCAACAGAACCTGAACGACTGGGACATTTGAGGAAGATCTGGGCCTACCAAAAGGGGATGAGGTTGTCTTGGTGGCTTTGTTCTCTGGCCTAAGAGGATAGATTTAAGCTCTCTTCTGAGTGAATAGGAGGGCCCCTCTCTGCCTCGCAGCTGTGAGTTTATACAGCATCCCAGTCTTCCTGCCATTCTGTCCCCTTTAGAGAAATCCTTTGCAACTCTAAGCCAGAGAGGGCTCCTGAGGCTGTAGGAACTGACCTTTGCTCCTCAATATCATCTCCACTGGGTAGAAGCTGAGTGTACCAGAGAGAGTGGAGAAGGACTGCTTGGATTTCAGGAGCATGTGTGAGTTCACTGGTAGCTCTAGAGCTGACACTCGGCCATGGCAGGGCTCTGGAGAAGAAAAGCCACCACAGATGTCTAGGCTCAGGGTGGGGCCAGCTGTAAGTCTTGGTAGCACCTGTTCCCGCTTGCCAGATTGGCTCCTAACGGTGCTCAATGCTGTGCACAGCCAAGGCCTGAGTGCTTTCCTCCTGAGAATAGAGCACAGGGAACATACCATACCCTGGCTGAGGTGGACGCCTGTGTTGCTGCGTATGTCCTGTGTTAAAAACAGACGTTATGCTAGCTCCTTGTCCTAGTATGTCTTAATTGTTAGAAAGTAGTCTGATGGGTTCATAATAATGCCGAAACTTTTATGGTTTTGAGTCTAGCCTGGTGTTAAGGGTTTATAGAATTTTAAATAAGGCAGTGTCTGAGGGAAGAAAGTCCAGGTCTCAGTGTCCCTTAGATGATACACTTTATTAACATGTCAACAGATTCCCATCAGTAGGTAAGGCTTTGGACATGAAATGCACTTATAATGAAAAGAGTGATCCAAGCTGACTGAGTAAGGTGTATTCAGGCCACCCAGAGAGCCAGGACAATGTGGAAAGCCCAGCTAGGGCTCTCCCTCCCATACCCTGGCTACAGCGCTGTTGCAGCCAGGCTCCAGGGGGCATGTTTTACCCCTGGACTCTGCAAAGTGGAAGGCTCTGTCCCATTGCAAGTGCTTGTACTTGCCTTGTGCGGTCTGCAGAAGCTCCCTTAGGTAGATTGTGCTCAGTGACATTAAAATAGAGCAGCACACTGGACCTTGAGTTCCAGCTTTAGCTAGTGTCAGCCGCCTTCACCCACTTTACACCCCACCTTTCCAGTTGACTTTTATAGCAAATCTCAGAAGAGAATAATATTTCAGTATAAATATTTCAGTATGCACTCTTAGCAGAATAATGTCTTTAAAAACGAAACCACAATGGCATTATGGGACTGTCGCCATCAATAATTTCTCACCATGAGCAGCCAGTTTGGTCTTTGGACCATCCAGTCTCAAAAACATTTTTATACTACTTGGTTCAAATCTGGGTCTAAACAAGGCCCATATTTTTGTTGTATTTGGTTAATAGGTTTGTCGGGTGTCTTTAAATATCTCAAGCATTTGAGGTTCCCCTTCCCAATACTCTGAAGTTGTTGGAGATGAAGAGTCATTTCTGTTTTGTGAGGTATATTTTAATGTTTTTGAAGAAAGTAGATTATGTCTCTGTTTATCCAGCCAAAGAAAGCATTGTTACAATCTTGTGCCAAAGAGCAGCTTTGCCAAATGTTTCAGTCTATTTTAGAAAGTATTTTTCAGAACAAGTCTAGAGAAGTTCAGAATGTTTCCTTTCTGGGATGACATCTCTGTGAGGTCGTTGGGTGGGGCTGAGGAGTAGGCACAGGCTGTCTTCAGTGGGAGTGGGATGAGGTCGTTGGGTGGGGCTGAGGAGTAGGCACAGGCTGTCTTCAGTGGGAGTGGGATGCTTTTGAAGGGTAGGCGGTGGCTAGCCTAAGGAGGGTGGGTACCATGTCTCTGAGATTGGTCTGTCTAGTTTCTCTGCAGTGTAGGACTTGAGATTTGAGGTTGGTTGTGATCTAGGATGGGAACTAATATGTGGTAGCCATATTCCTTTTCATTTAGAAATTCTTTATTGGAAGATCTTTCAGGAATATCTTGTCAAGTCTACTGTGTACTCATAGTCTAGAAAAATCTAAAGTGACAGAACTGGGGACTAGGGATTCCAGGCCCCAGACTGCCTCTGAATACTTGAATGGAGAGGAGAAGGCTGATGATGATGTTGGTGGTGGTGATAATGAGTCTTTTTCCAACTCATTTGCAAAGTGTGAGTGCTCCCATAGGCTGCTGAGAGCTGAAGGAGATGACAATGATTCAGTGTTTGCCATAAAGCCTGGCATGCATGTAGTGGGTGCTCATTACATATGGCCATTGTCCTCACTGCATTCACAATGACTGCTGCCACCTCTTCTGTTACTACTGAGTGGACCAGGGTGATCTGGACGGCAGGGATGCTGAGTCCTTGGTCTTGCCAGGTGTCGAAGAGCATACTTTCTCTCATATTAACTTCATTCCTGCAATGCATTCCAGTTGTTGGAGTAACTGAGAACTGGAAAGGCTTTCCGTCTGAGTGGTGGAGGCTCTAAGTACATGCTGCAGTGTTGGAGCAGCTGTGGCGACCTGTGCCTTCACTCCCTTGTGTGAGACATGAGGAGTATCCCTTAACACTGGGAGGGAAAGCTGATGAGATGGCCCACGGCTTCTTCACAAGTGTTGGCTGGTCGTTATGGCTTTTGTGCCTGTCTCCCTGTGTCATACCAGTGCCTGTAAGCTGTATCCCGGGATGCCCATGCATTCATAACATGAAGCATCATCTGTCCTTTGCTTTTCAGTGTTAATAACTTATTTACAATTTCTAATAAAAAACAGATCTCACCATGTTGGCCTCCCATCAAAAGCAGCACCATGTCTCCATTATCTCTGGCTTTCCTAAAACACAATAAATTGTTTTCATTAGCAAGCAAAAAGGATTGATTCCAGCAGGCAAAGGATGTTTGTCTCTATCCTAGAGTGAACTAAAGAAACTTATGCTGCAAGTCAGGGGAGGGGTACAGCTGTCTTCAGCCATATGTTTATATTGAGAATAGGATTGGCTAGAAGAAAAGCAGAGACTTACAGAGTTGGGGTGCAAAGAGAATTTGCTTTCCATAAAGAGCAAGCGAGGACTCCATATGCCAGTGCCTGAGATTAGCCAGGGAGCTGCCGACACTGAGCTGAGAGGCATACATACATGCCTTCTGTGTTCTTGCCTGTAATGGCTGCATGTGACATGTGAGTCTCCTTTGTCCTACAGGGAGTGCATGACGTCCGGCTGGCCTATATCCAGTTTGCCCTTTCCTTCCTAATTGCGGGTGATGACAACACCATTGGACAAGTCCTAGAGATAAAAGGTGGGAGTGCCCTGTCCCTTGGGAATGTATGAAGTTCAGGGAACCTACCGCAAGTGTTTCTTCCAAAAGAGGCTGCAGCCTCTGTAGCGGCAGTGCGTGCTACAGTGCTCGGAGGATGTCTTTGAGCAGTTGTGTGTTGACAGCACTGGTTGGTATTCCCTTGAGGCGATCTAGAATGCCCAGCACAGCCTTGAGACACAGACAGGAGGCTTTATGGCTTTTGTTCCAAAGGACACACAGATTCATAGCTCTGATTTTCCTTAGTATTTGTATTTTAACACTTTTACTTATTTATTTTTTTTATGTGTATGTTGTTTCCCTTGTGTGTATGTCTATAGACCACATGCTTGTGGCACCTGCAGAGGACAGAGGATGGCATCACATCTTCTGGGACTGCAGTTAGAAACAACTTTGATCTGTTAATGTGGGTTCTGGGAATCAAACCTGGGTCCTCTGGAAGAGCAGCTTGTGCTCTTAACCACTGAGCCATCTCTCCAGACCCAGTAATTGCAATAAAAAAAAAAAAAGTATAAGGGTTTGGGATATAGCTCAGTTGTATAGCACTTACTTCACATATACAAGGAGTTTGATTTCTGCAACTTAATAACTAACATGAACAGATAAATTGATTGCCGTTATGTCTGTACTCCATGTTATCAGAATATAACAGAATATGAGGGAGCTTCAATTTGACCACCTTCTGGTGACTGGCTCCTTAGAACAAGGCATGCCACAGTTATTAGGAACATAAAGTGTTTATTAAGAGCTTCAGAAAGATAGTAAGTGACTGTCCTGTAGTAGCATATGACAGTGGCTAAGAGTTCCAGAATCTTACCTTTATGTCCTAGAAGAGCACGGGGCTGAGTCCTTGGGAGAGTCCCCATATGCTGTAGTCCAAGTGGTTGGTGACCAACCCCTTCTGCCTCAGCCAGGGCAGGGGAACTGAGTAGAAATGTGACTGTATGTGGTCAGCCTGGGCTGTGTGGCGGCTCTGTCGCTGTTGGGCAGAGCGTAATAGGAGGATTGCATTTGCATAAGGTCTACATTAGTGACTTTCTTTTTGCTGTAACAAAGTACTTGACAGAAGCAACTTAAGGATGGAGAGGTTTATTTGGGCTTGTGTTATTTTAGGGAACAGTCTTTCATGGCAGTGATCATGATGGCAAGAGTGTGAAGTAGCTGGTGACATTGACTCCATGGTCAGGAAGCAGAGAGATGAATGTACCATCCCATGGGCTGGGTCCCTGACTAAATGATAATGAGAAAGCAGACTGAGTACCAGCATCCATCTCTCCAGCTAACCATTAGCAGGGGATGGGGTGAGCAGATGGAGCACTAGGTATCCCGGTACCCACTGATGTCAGTGTTGGAGGGATGGGGGTGAGTGGAGAAAAGCATCATGAACATCAGGCAGAGCATCTGGACCCGGCAGAAACCAACAGTCAACTGGGATGGCACCAGGTTTGCTGTTGAGTAGAGGATTATAGTTAACTTGGAATTTATGCTTTGACTTTAAAAATAATAAAAAAAAAGAATGAGTTCTCTTTGTAGGATTGTGTGTGTTCTTTAGGCTTGTGTGTAGCCAGTGAGACTGATTGTTGGGTCTGTAGCTGTCTTGTTGGTAGAGGGAAGGGATGAGTCAGAGGGCAGGGCAAGCAGACTACTCCCTCTGTACTGCGAAGCAGCTCAGTGCCCAGGGCATCCCAAGAGTCCCTGAGCTCATCAGGTGGAAGAGGTTTCCAGGGCTGCTGCCGTGCTCTGTATCCCCCTAAATAGCACCAAGTGACTTTTACTTCATTCAAAGAAACACTAAGGGGGCAAGTACCAAACTTCTTGAAAGTTCTGTGATTATTTTACCTTGAGATATCTTTGAGTCCCTGTGCCACGGATCAAGTTTACTGTTGAGACTTGTGTAACTGGCACAGAACCTAAATCAGGTGTGGCATTATTTGCTCTACATTTCAAAGTACCGTGAGTTTATTTAATTCTTTGCAACATTTATTTTTCAGAATTTATCCCCTGCATTTTTAGCTCAGGTATAAAGGAGGATAAGATCTCTACCATCAACATTTTATTGTCCACACTGAAAACAAAGGTATGTGTCTACTGTCTGGTGCGTCTTCTTTGTCTTTGAGAATGAGTCAAGGCCTGTCCCCACCCCCCACCCCCATCCCCACCCCCAGTGTGTTTCAGGGCTGAACTTACAGTGAGGTAGTTTGGACAAGAACTGCTTAGGCTTAAACTTGGCATTGGTAGGGAGTTAGTTTGGGGCTGGAGGGTTAAAGAAGAGCCAGAGCTCAAGCAGCCTGGCCGCTTTGCTACTGTAAGGGAAAAGCCGTCAGTCTATAATTCATACGAACTAAGCTGCAGAAGTTTGGACTGTAAACTGTAAAGGACACTTTCTTTACAAACCTGCCCAGGGGTTCATTTGAGTCATGTTGCATATTCTGCCTTTTTCAGATATCTTAAGAAACATTTAAAACTTAGTAAAAGGATCACGGATTGTATATAGATACCTTCAGTGATCAGTGAACAAACTGACCCTCTGAAATGAAAAGTTAGACTCCAGGGCTTTAAAAAGACTAAGAAGCACAGATGACACATCCGGTAGTGTTTACGTCAGGGATTCTCCTCCCTCCACGAGGGGAGAGCACTTGAAGATGTCTGCAGATAGTTCTGATTGTCATGGTGGGATGGTACCAACAGTACCTTGTGGATAAGACCAATGACGTTACAACACATCCTGCAGGGCAGCTCCGAGAGTAGAGTCTGAGAAACCCTTCACCTAAAGTAATTCGAGCTCACCACATGGTACTCAGTGCTGCAAAGATGCTGCAGGAGTGAGTGCTTTCCTAGAGCCTGTGATGAGCCTGGAGGCATGAAGTGTCAGTCTTATGTATGCTTGCATGTTATTCCTGAACTTACGGGTGGTCCATTGCATTATGTACTTGAACTACCCACTTGGAATACAGTTTCCTGAAGCACAGTAACAGGGATCTGGGGGTAGCCCTGGGTGGTGCTGAGGTCTTGATGTGGGTCCTATATGTAAGAACTGATGTCTGTTCCATAGACAGAAATGTGGTAAAAAACAAACCAAAAAGAAACTATGTAGCTCCATGCTGATCATGGCTTGGCAGGGAATAGCCTGAGTGTGGAATCACCTAATACAAACACCACAGGAACCGTGATATCCGTTATGGTCCAGTCAGCACAGGAGGACATTTAGCTCTTCAAAATGATGCTCCGATAAAAACTAAATCATGTAAATAAAAGAAACATCCAAACCATAAGTAAATATAATCATCAGTGTGCATTGTGGGTATAGGTAGGAGGGGCTAAAAAAGAAACACACCAAAATGCTAAATGGGTAGTCTAAGATACTTGGGAATTTGGCAGATTCTCTATTTCTTTTTCTATTTTTCCTTTTCTTTGGTAAATTATCTCTTCTTGGCATGCATACTTTTATAATAGAATATAGAAATGATTGACTTTCATTTTTCTTTCTCTTACTGTATCCAGGTGATTCACAATAAAAACATCACGAAAACCCAGAAGGTGCGTTTCTTTACTGGGCAGTTTCTGAACCATATAGCTGCTCTCTACAACTGGAACGGGATCACAGATATTGCTCCAGAAAACCCAGAAAGTG
Source organism: Mus minutoides (assembly GCA_902729485.2). Taxonomy (NCBI): domain Eukaryota; kingdom Metazoa; phylum Chordata; class Mammalia; order Rodentia; family Muridae; genus Mus; species Mus minutoides. The sequence goes on along the minus strand of LR749590.1, from coordinate 378,789 downwards.
CTGAGGTGAGTCACAGTCAGGATGAGAAAACTTCTGAGCCATACCTCAGACCTCTAAGGGAGTATCATTTGATCTATTTTTTCTGACTTGTGGTTATATAGTTAAATTAATTCTTTGCAAGGTATAGTACAATTCCTGTAAGATTTTTATTCTAGTCTTGGAACAATGAGAGTAATGCTGTTTTGTTTTCAATGAGAAAACAATTACCTCGTGGTGGAGCGGCACCCTGGCTGCCTGCAGTACCTGACTGGTACGTTTGTAGGACTCCTCCAGGCTGCCTCTCTCCTCTCGCTTGGCTCTTTTCTTTTTTAAGATATCTAGCCTTTGTAGTTTAACTTTCTTATTTCAGAATTCTGTCCAGAAGACCTCACATTTTGCTTATGTTGTGATTGTTAATCCATGAGATAAAGCCATCACCCTCACATTGGCCCAATCCTCGCATTCATTTTGGCTTTCCTTGGATGCTCCTGAACACTTGGCTGGCCTGGCAAGGGCTCAGGTTCCCTGTTAAGTTGATGGCCATTTGCCTCTTGAAAGCCTACTTTTGCTTTTATTTCTCGGTGACTCGCCCTGTCCTTCTGCTTTAAATAAACACTGTTGTATGTTCCTCACCAGAAATTTCCACAGGCTGACAGAAGCACTCGTGAATGTGGACTTTTATTCAAGAGCACAAGACAAATTTAGCCATTTTTAACTTTTAAAGTTTAAACTTACAAGCTGAATCTCATCCTTCTTAAGAGTGCTGTGTCCTCCTCATCAGTGTGTATCTGCTGCCTGGGGACTTGTTTGCCTTTTCAATTGATTTCAATACTTCCCTAGTTGTTATCATCACGTGATAGTGCCCAGTTTTTAGTTTGTAGCTGTCACTAAGGACATTGGAATTGATAGTTTATTAAACCCTTCTAGATGTCAGCTGAAGAGGCGGGGAAAGCCATGGTGAGGGACCTCGTTCATAACTTCCTGATAGATCTCTGCTGCTCTCGAAAGCATGGGATTAGTTTTTATGACGCCTCTTTGGGAACTTCTGGCAGGTAAAGTACATTGCTCTGTGAACCCCTGTGTGTGTTTCTTAAAGGGTGGCACATCCTGACTGTCCAGTGGAATCCAGCTAAGTGATGGAACTGTGGTGCTTCAAGTCAGAATCATGGACATGATTAAATCATTTAGGGTAGATTTAGAGAGTGTATTTATCAGTGCCCTTGGAGGCAGCAGACTCACAGTTGCAATTCAGGCATACAGATAAAGGTCCTTTTACCAAGGGGAAGGTAGTGCATGTGTGTATTTAAAGACAACAGTGTCCCTGGATCAGAGAAAGAGCCCCTAGAGTGGACCTTCCCAGGGAGGGAAGCTCCTGCTGACACAGGCTTTCTAGCAGCCCTGAGCTCTGTTAGCCCAGTTTTGCATAAGGTAACCACAGAGAGGCCAAGACACTTACCCTGTGAGTGGAGGAGGCTGCACGGGTGCAGGGAATTGGATTCCAAAGCTACACAGCCCCTGCTCCTCCAGCATGCTGCCAGTGGGGAGGACTTCAAAGGGGGGGGAGGTTGTGACTTTTATTTCCTCATTCACAGTTACAAGATTTTATCAGTAAGGACCAAATCTAATGGTATTACTTTTTTAAATGTATTTTTCTAGTCAGATAACTATAATATATATGTCCATATTTTTTTTTGCCCCACCTCTGTTCAGTAATACAAGATGAGCATGTTTTATACTCCTTAGTGATTTATTTTCTCCCTCCTGGCTACATAGCATTTCTTTTAAGAATTTAGCCTGGTAGCATGTCTTTAATCCCAGCATTTGGGAGGCAGATGGCTCTCTGAGTTCAAGCCCAGCCTGGATTACATAGGAAGTTCCAGGATAGGCTGAGCTACATAGTAAAGAGACTCTGTCTCAACAACAAGCTGGTCAGTGATGACACACGCCTTTAATCCCAGCACTTAGAAGGCAGAGGCAGGCGGATTTCTGAGTTCGAGGACAGCCAGGGCTACACAGAGAAACCTTGTCTTGAAAAAACAAACAAACAAACAAGCACAAAAGAATTCAGTTACTTATAACTTCTAACTGGAGCAGCTGTAGGGAAAATAACTGATACCTTCAGCATGGTGGGAAATCTGCCTATGACTGTAGATTTATTTTAAGGTTATTCTGACTTAATTTACTACATTTATTTTATCTTTCAATATTATTTTCTAATTTTATTCTGTGTGCTGGGAATGAAACCTAGGGCTTTAAGTGTTCCAGGCCAGTCCCCTACCCCTGAGCGTATCTCCAGCCCTGAGTTAATAGGAGCTTTTTTTTTCCTCATCAGAATGAACTCACTTTCCTGTTAAAATGCAACTTAAGGATTTTAGGATTCAATACAATGTTAGAACTGTTACTGTAACTTACATGCCTCTAAGTGATTTCCCTTTTATTACTATGCCCCTGAGAAAGATGGTCACTTAGTAAGCATTAGAGCATCAGTTGAAGTGCTTATAAGTTTGCAAAAAGCTGTAGTTGATGTGGAATTTTTGAAGCTATTGGCAGACACTAAGTGTTGTATTTAGGGCTGAGGAGGGAGCAGTGCGCTCTTGGTGGAAAGAGCTGAGGAATTCAAAGCAGGATGCCTCAACAGTCATGGGACTCATGCCCTGATTTTTTCTGGTCCCCATACAAGTGCCACCACTTGGGGGAAGCTTACCCTGGTAATCCTTATTGCTCATATAGCTCCTCTGTTGTCACTCCTTCTTCCTGGCCAAGGCTTCTGTGGCTTTTCACCACCAGGTGTAGTTATTTCTTTGTTCACAGTCTGATTGGTGAGAAGTAAGAGCAGAGTCTGTTTATTGTCCAGGATGGTGGCTGCCGTACCCTAAGTGATCACTGAAGACAAGGGGCCAGCGTAGAGTGAGGGATGGCAACCTTTTCTGTGAGGGCCAAGTAGTAGATCAAGCTTGATAGGCCAGTCTCTGTGACTACCCAGCACTGCCATTGTGACACTGAAGTGACGATAGACGAAGACAGATAATAACTGTCATGTATGACTTTAAGGGTAGGTAGTAGCCCATAGTATGACAACCTAGGAAGCCATTTAAGAACAGATGGCAAAGCCTGGGTACATCTGGCTGCTCTGAGCACTCAGGGTCAATCAAGCAGCTGTGGAAAGTAGTCTTAAGGCTCAGGGCAGATGAAACATGGAACCTGGAGCTTCAGCTGACAAGACCCTGGGTCGGGGCTCCCCTGGGTCGGGGCTCCCCTGGGTCGGGGCTCCCCTGGGTCGGGGCTCCCTGTGAGGTTTAATGTCAGCAGGGTTTCCAGCTGGCTTTTGTTTGCTGCCCAGGCTGGTCTAGAGCTTGTACACTTACAACAACTTTCCCCACTACAGCCTCTTGAACAGCTTGAGTTTCAGAAATGTGTTACCATGCCTGGCTTTACTCTCATCTTCATCTTATGCTTGAAGGGGACACCATGACTCTTTTCCCATAGGATTCCTTCCCTAGGGCTCCAAATGCCAAGTGAGGTGAACTAGACACTTTTCAGCCACTCAGAAGTAAAGGAGGGAGATTAAAGCCCTTTGTGTCCCCTCAGGCCAAGGCATACCCTGCCGAGTGGGTACCCTGGAGAGAGTGTACTCACTGTGACTGTGTGTCCCTGAAAGTGACTCCAGTGCTCGGTGTATTTGAACTTGTCTTGCTGACCTCTCTGCTCTTGTCTCTGTTCCTAACAGAGGAGGCAACCTGACACTCCTGCACTTCTTGTTGAGTTTGAAAACTGCAGCTGGTGATGAGCTGGTGGCCTCACTTGTGGTGAGCATTCTGAAGGTGTGCCCGGACCTGCTGACCAAATACTTCAAGGAAGTCACATTTTCCTTTCTCCCAAGAGTGAAGTCCACTTGGCTAAACAACGTGAAGCTGTTAAACAAGGTACAGAGCTCAGCCAGGCTGCTGGCGGCAGGGCTGTCTGAGGCCTGGAGAGTGTGTATGCTGGTCTGCTGGGATGTGCACTGAAGCCTGGCTGGGGCCAGGGTATTGGAGACCATGGGATTTGGTGGCCTTAGCGATGGTAGCATTGGTTTCTCACTGAGCTGGATTTGGAATTTTCCTTTTTGGTTCAGTTGAGCTCATTTCTGATCCTTGGGAGTCACAATTTAGGCTGATATCAGTGAAGTGTGAACAGAACAGTAAAACTTGCAGGAAGTAATGACATGTCTGAGTGGTGTGTGCTAGATCGGATAGATTCCCATTCTTGACTGCTTGTGACCAGGAGGGTTTCCGTGGGTGGGGGTGGACAGATTTGTTATTCCGTATAACCTCTACAAGGTTGTTTACGTGCATGGTGATCCTCCTGTGTCTTTCCCCCACACCACTGGGGCCGCAGAACACGCACAGGTGTCTTACTCAGGGTTTCTATTCCTGCACAAACATCATGACCAAGAAGCAACCTGGGGAGGAAAGGGTTTATTCAGCTTACACCTCCAAACCTCTGTTTATCACTAAAGGAAGTCAGGACTGGAACTCAAGCAGGTCAAGAAGCAGGAGCTGATGCAGAGGCCACGGAAGGATGTTTTTTACTGGCTTGCTTCCCCTGGCTTGCTCAGCTTGCTTTCTTATAAAACCCAGCCCAGGAATGGCACCACCCACAAGGGGCCCTCCCCGCTTGATCACTAGTTGAGAAAATGCCCCACAGCTGGATCTCATGGAGGCATTTCCCCAACTGAAGCTCCTTTCTCTGTGATAACTCCAGCCTGTGTTAAGTTGACGCACAAAACCAGCCCATACACACAGTCATGCTAGGTGTTTTGCATCCAGTGCTCTTGCTCACTGAGGCAGCTCTGGAAATCTGAAGTTTGAAATGCTCTAAGATATGAAACTTGAACATTATATTGGTGTTCAAAGAGCTGTGGATCTTGGATTTGCAGATCATACTTAACTATAAATGAAACAAGTAGAACTATAGTAGTGACACCTAGTGTGGCTTAGCTTCCTCTCTGATTTATGGTCTTCATTTGGGGACATTTCCGTGATGGTTGGCTTCTGCCTCAGTTTGGTCTTTTGACTCATACGGTTTCCTTAGAGCACCTGTGAATACAGGCCTCCTGAGTCCTGTGAGAAGCACTCACCTCGGCCGTGCATAGAAAAGCTGCCTTGTGCCAGCCGCCGTCCTTGGAGCTGCTTCTGTTGCTCTCTAGCCCTGTGCTGCTGCAAGGGCACTGGTGTGCTGTGATGGTCTGCCTTGAATCCTTATGCTGCAGCTTGGTTACTGTGTGTCTAGTGTTCTCATGGAGGCCCAGCTTTGACATCCTAGCAGTTTGTGTAGTGGTATGTAGTGGATTGGGGGACTTACACAGAGTACTTCTTCCATCCGTAACTCAGTCTCTCTCTTCCTTTTGTAGATCTATGAGGCCCAGCCAGAGATTTCCCCGGCCTTTTGGACCAGAGAGTTCATCCCATTGCCAAGGCTCCTGGCGATGGTGATGGTGACCACAGTGCCTCTGGTGTGCAATAAGATCATGTTCACTCAGGCATTAAATGTAAGTCACAGGGAAAGAGAGATGGCTCAGGCAGTGGTGAAGAGGACTGGCTCTTCCAGCAAACGCAAGTTCAGTTCCCAGCAAGTGTTGGCTTACAACCATCTGTGATTTCACTTTCAGGGGATCAGACGCCCTCTTGCGGCCTCTGCTGTCTGTGTATGTACATGTGGTTCATGTGGTGCCCAGACATACATGCATTCAGGCAAAACACACACACACACAGATTTCTCTTGCAGAGCTGTCTACAGCGTGTGGTCCCTGAAAACACTTGCTGATGGTGACTGACTGTTTTGTCAGACAGAGCTTTGGCTTGAAGTCACCAGTGAGGGTAACTGTGCACTTGGGGTTAGCCATTTCCTCTGGCAGTGACTAGCATAGTGTCTTCAGCTCTGCTTCAGCATACTGTGGGGACCCCTGTCCCTCTACACTTCTGTAGGGTGTGTGGATGTGGGAAAATGTTAGATGAAGGGAAGATTCTGCAGTAAGACTTCATTCATTCAGGATATCTGGAAATAGTGGCAAAATTTCCCGCCAATTTCTTAATTCTTTCAAGGGCCTAATAGACCAGGTGTTAGATTTCCTTTTACATTGAGGAACCGTTGCTTTCAGGCAGTGCTAGGGAAAGTGATACTTAGAGTTGGTTTCATGATTTAGTGGCTAAGAGCACTTGCTCTTCTGGAGACTCGCTTTAGTTCCCTGCACCCATGTTGGGCGGCTCACAACTGCCTGTAACTCCAACTCCAGGGCATCTGCTACTGTCTCCTGACCTACAAATACCTGCACTCATGTGCGCATACTCACACTCAGACACACATGTGCACACAGACATATATACATGCAGACATACTACACACACAAACTAAACTTCAGAAAAGAATTAACATCTTACTTCTGGTAGAGTTGCCCATATTCCAACAGAAACATCATTCTGCAGGTTCCTGGTCTTTACCACAGTGTACTTGGCCCATCCTCTTTTTGATAATAGGACCTATGGGTCCTTGAACATCACTGAGTCGCTGAAGTCACTGAGGTCCTTGACACCCTTCATGGTTGTTCTCAAACTAAGGAGCTCTGGGTGTCAGAAGTCTGTGGTGTGGGTTGCTTTTGTGTTACTCCATCCTTTGTCACTATTCCAACACCTTAAGTGATGTAATTGTGCATAACTTTAGAGGCTAAAGTCCAAGGTTGAGTGACCTTGTATGTTTAGGCTTTAGTGAGGCCCCACTTACTGTGTCTAGCATGAATAGCATGAATATCCACGAGGAATAGTGGATGAGCAAAAAGAGCCACGGTGTGTGCAGAGTGGGCGGGAACACATGGCTGGCGCGAAAGGAACTGGCGACTAGTGAGGGGCTGGCTTATTTATTTATTTACTTTTGATTTCTTGATGATCAGGTGGTCCTCTTGCCTCAGTCTTCTGGTGCTAGAAATACAGGCATGCCGCGTGCACCACCAATCCTGGCCCTGTTTTGTTTTTTTTGTAACAACACTTGCTTATAGCAATCAACTCATCCCATGAGAACTGTGTTAACTCACAACGTAAGCCTACTCAATGACCCTACCTCCTCTCACACCCACCGTATTGGCATTAGACTTTTAGCATATAAACTTTTGGGGGCAGATTTTATCTAAGTCCTCAAAGTTGCTTAGTCTTCATCATGGGCAACCTGACATGTTTTCTTGACTCTTTCTGCCTTACTTCATGTGAGTGCTTCTTATGGACCCCAAGTGGCTCCTGGGAGAGATCCTGTGCTGTCACTGCAGATAGTAGGTAATCGCTGAGTGGTGTCAGGGAGGACTGACTAAGAAGCCCATGCAGAACAAGAACTACTGTGGGACTCCACCTACAGGAGCTGCTTTCTGGCTACTGCTGTCGTCTGATAGAGTAGATGTCTAAGGTCCCCAGGTCACCTCTTCTCAGTGGAGAGTCCTGCCATCTCTTTTGCTTTTCCCTAATAGTAACCTGAAGAGCAGAGCTCGTCAAGCACAGGTGTCCCCAGGAGGGACACACATGGGACTTTAACTCTCTTTTCTTCCCAGTTGGACAGCATGCCTATAAAGCACTCAGCATTATCCCTTATTTTGGACATTTTGAAGAGAGCATTAAAAACAGTTGACCACTGTCTGGACAAAGAGGCCTGGCAAGATTCAGACGTGTACACAGCCGAGATGATGGAAGAATTTGTTCAGCTCTTCAGAGAAGCCTTGGGCAAGGTAGGTTCAGGTCCAGGTTTGAATTTTCACTGCAGACCCCTTCACCAAGCACAGAAGAAGGAAAGAGTTATCCTGGGACATGGGTTGAGAGCCGAGGGGTATGTCCTCTTAGCTGCTGGATAGAGAGGCTAGCAGGGAGTGTCCTGGCACAGTACCCAGGAGCAGCTGATAGTGTTTGCTTATAGATCTCACTTAGAACAGGTCTGTGCACGAGCTAAGAGTCAGACTATGACTTGCTTTTGCATGGAAACAGTGGGTTCTCGTTCTAGTGGGACCTGTGGCTCATTTGTGGCTGTACTGTGCTTCCTTCCCCTACCTGTAAGCACACACACACACACACACGCTGATGTAGTGTGATGGTACTCTGGCTCAAGTTAGAAGGGAATGAGAGTTGGTGGCTATAGAACATCTGTTTTCTCCATGGCTAATTCTGCTAATAAGACATGGCTTCTACACACGGCCAGCAGTATGGAGCCCCTGGTGGTAGTTGGCAGGTTACTGACAGTGTTTCCAAGAGTCCCTCCTGTCCCACTGTCTGGTTTGAATGAAAGGCTGAGTGCAGTTGTGGGATATACTGCGAAAGCAAGCTTCCAGGGATGTGCTGTTCTCGCCCTCCTTTGCTTCCTCCTCTCTGGATTGGCTTTTGCTTTCTCCCTGTTAATGCATCAGTTCCTTGATGTCTTTCCTTCTTTCAAATGACTGATTTTTCATCTTTGCTTCTCTTTTACACTTAGATCTTGCCAGATCTGAACACTGTTATTTGGGTCTGGCAGTCATTTAAAAAGCAAGAGATTAAGGAGGACCATGAGAATGGGAAGAAAAGCAGTAGCAAGACTCCTGCTGTCTCTAAAGCTGTCCAGCATGGTGAGACCCTCAGCTGCCTCTGCTCTTGACCTGGGACAGAGATGTCGGGCAGCCAGGATGGCTCCCCAGAGGATCCTCAAGCAGTTCTGTGGCAAGGCCCCTCTGGGAGGGCACGGAGATCTTGTATCCTTCTTTGCTAGGGGAGAAGCATTATGTAGAATTGTAAATTTTAGTGAATTTTGGTATCAGAAATACTTTCAGTCTTTATATGCCAGCACCATGTCTCTGAAGATTTGAGCACCCATGCTGTGTGAGTGGTAAGGAATCTTGGTTGCTGTGCAGATGGAGGTGGGCTACAGGGCCCATCTTGTGTTAAAATATGGTATTGGCCAGGTGTGGTTTTCCATATTTAGACACTACAGGGCAGTCATTACTGTGTATCCCTACTGCTTAGACGGGGACAGGAAGCCTAGATATTGGTAGATAGCCTCAGCTTAGCCAGGCTACAGCAGTAAAGAAAGGCTTAAGACCAGTCCCTGGAACAGTATCAACCCTGTTACCACTCTGGCCCTGAAATGTAGCTACTGTGTTTTCAGTTACCTGAGTATGTATGCAGTTGGCTAGGGCTGTAGTGTGAATGCTCACCAGATCAGGGACAAAGACAAGTATTTGTCCTAATGCATTTTGTCTCCCTTTGGTGCAGATGATGCAGAAACCATTCTTCTGAAATCAGTTCTGCTCCAGGTCATATGCCTCTACCAGCAGGTCGTTCCCCACGTGATCACGCAGTACAACTTTGACTTCAGCAAGCTCCTAAAAGGTGGGACTTAAAGGACTACAGGCGAGTTGCCTCTGTTCCTGCCAGTGGGGATAAAGGACACTCCAATAAACTGTAGCAGAGTTTAAGAGCTGAGGATCAGAAGGGGCAGTGTGGGCAGTTTATAAGCAGATGTGATCTGCCATCATAATTTATTAGTCCCACTATTTTCTCTGCTACATACTTATTGAACACATAGGATATCAGTGAGAGTAGAGAAAAGCCAGCCAGCCTGGGCAGTGCTCAGGGTTGCTCCCAAACTAGGTGATTTGGTACTTATTCCAAGGCAAGGGTGCCAGGAGACAGAAGAAAGGAGAGCCCTGCAGAAGGGACAAGCCATCCTGTTTATACAGAGGTGCAGTGTGCATGGCTGCATTATGTTTTACTCAAATGAGTCAGGCTCAGGCCATCTTATATAAAATATCACCGTGCTGGTCTGGGCACAGTTCCTTTATGGTCAAGTTTACCTAATAAAATCGACATTATAATTGGACCTACAGATGACTTGCAAAAATACCATTCTTGGAATTTATATAAGTTACTGAAATAATTATTTTCAAGACTTGTAATTAGCATTTTAATCATCAAGGGTGAAAAGTTGTCTTTTCCACATGAACATGAAGTTTATAGAGATAATAGCCATGTAGGTCTTAGGAGCAGTATCTTCCCAAGCAGGAGAGGACCAGGCTAGGGGGCAGGGCCAATGGTCAGGCTTGGTGGTCATAGTCTCTCCACAAAATACTTAAGGCTTGGATAACAGGGCCTGTTCTCTGCATAGTGTAATGGTGTGATATGAGATTCATGAGTTTGGGACCACCCTTGGAGGTAGCATGATGTGCTATGGTATGGTGACTTCAGTTATAGTTATAGTTAAAATTGGCTAAGGGACAGACAAGGGTTGTTTTGGGTATGTAGAATTTGGACTTTAGTTGGCAAATCCCCATAGACATCAGGTAGAGGGTGTCAAGAGAGGAGGAATGCTTCCCACAGCCTGAGGGAGCATGGAACACAGGGAACAGACTACATCCCTTTTCTTCTCTGAGTCAGGGTCTCAATTCTGGGTAATGTTGTGTTTTCCTGATCTCTGGCTGCAGGCATCATCTCTGAGCAGGGCCCTCCTCAGGAGGTCCCACCCATCCTGCAGCACCACATGCTCAAGGTGGCCCTGGAACTGCCTGCTAACAAGTTTTTGTGGCTAAAGGCACAGGTAGGAATTGGACATCTCCAGTCTTTTGCTGCCAGGGTACTTGGCTGGCTATCACAGTTCTTGTCAGTGAACACACTTGGAAATAAAGCACATCACTTTCCCTTTGATCTCACCCTGAAAGAACTCAGTAGCCGGGATGGGAATACCACCATGCTAGCAGAGAGCTGGCTGGCAGGAATGATGGCAGATGTTGGGCACAGTGTTTGCATGTCTTCAGTAGCATTTTCTAGGGCCAGAGTGTTCACTCTTGTAGGGAAGGTCACCAGGCACCAGATGTTCACCTGTGCCCTCTAACCCTTGACGCTCTCCCTCCTGTGCACCAAGGGAAGACCAGCAAGGTTACGTGTGCTTCTGAGTACCTCAGCCCGTACAGTGGCTTGGCTCCTGTGCACCTGTTTTATAAAGAGCCAGTAGCATGGAAAGGCGTGCTGGCGGTTATACACATAGGCATTTTCAGAAAGGTGCCTATATTTATGTGGTGCTCACTTTCTGAGTTGAGGACAATTGATAATTACATAAGGACTTACAAGATGGCAGGTTACACAAAGTGCTTCGGCTGCTCCATCCATACCATGTCGGGCAGGCTGCTGGGCCAGAGAGAGTTGAGGACACTTGTGCAATGCAGTAGCTCCGTAGTGAGCCCAAGTAGTGCTGTCCACAGTCCTCCTGTCAGCAAGTAGTGCCCTTGTTACTTGTGCATATTAACAGTTTGAGATAATGTCCAAACCCTAGGAAGGCCCCGAGGCAGAAATCATTGGAGGAGAACGCTCGGTTCTTTACCTGCTGATGAAGATGTTTGTGAATAGTAACCATTTGCAGCTCAAGTCTTCCACTAAGCTTCTCATCATAAAGGTCAGTGTCATGTGACAGCTTCTGATCATAAAGGTCAGTGTCATGTGGCAGCTTCTGATCATGAAGGTCAGTGTCATGTGGCAGCTTCTTGTCTGATAAGCAGTTGCATGGCTGTCCTTATGGTGGTGACTTAAAATGTATTAGGAATACAGTAGAGGTTTATGAATTTTTTTATTTGGAGTATAGTAAATTTAAAATTATTTGTTTATTTTGTGTCTGTGTGTATGTGGGGTGACCGGAAAGGTGAACTATGAAAGTCAGTCAGGATTAGCACTCTACATATACTCTGGTCCCATGAGCAATGGCTTCAGGGCTGTGGCGTGTCCCTCCTTCCCACACTTCCCTGGGACCTTGTCCATGACCCCACCTCAGACATCCCCAGAGCGAGATGCAGGAATGAGGACTTGGTTCTCTCTTGCACTCACTCCTCCAAGGTCACTTGACCAGCCAGACATGTAATACACTCATACACGCCTGTGGTCTAGACCCGGGAGTTCTGATGTCACATTTCCACACCCTGTCTTAAAAACACTAATGGTGGCAGTCAGTGCCAAGATGAGACTTTGTGGTTTTTGCCGCAGGGCTACATTTTGAGCTTCTTACCTGAGCGGCTTGAGGCCCACCCTGTTTTAGTCCTTGCTGGTGCAGCCATTTCCTTCCTGACCTCACAACTGATAACTGCAGAGGTGCACATTACGGTTGGGGGAGTTTGGTGCACATGGCTGCAGGGCTCTCGGCTGTAAGAGCCTCCTACATCGGTGGACCACTTAACTTGGCAGACAGGCCTGTCTCATCCCAAGTCTACCCTGGTAGCAATGGTGTGCTTCTTCCCTAGGCTTGGCGTTCCCTCAGGTTAAAGGTTCAGTCACACATGCTTATCTGGTCTTTGTGGAAATCCCGATAAAAACCAGTTCCCTAAGAACCACCTGGACCATTCTCCTTCCTAGGAGCTAAGGAAAGGAAAGGGAGTACACAGTACTGAGAAAGGAGCTGTGTTGTCCCCAGGGGGCATGGAGTGATCATGGCCCTGTGTCTCAGCAGCGGGGTCTCCTGTCCCGGGAGAAGAGCTGCTGCTGCACCTGTATGCTGGCACGTTGGTCTGAAACGTGTGCAGCTGACAGAAAGTAGGTTCTGCCCTGACCTTTGCATGGCTCCACTGCCAACAGATTCTCCGGGACACGGGTGTGTTTGAGCACACGTGGAGAGAGCTGGAGCTCTGGCTGGAGCACTTGGATAGCACTGTAGAGGAGCGCAAGGAAGTCATCATTCAGTTCCTGGAGCGGGTGAGTGCGAGCTCTGTGGGGCAGTGCGCTGCTGGGGCAGCTGACTTGGCCACACGGAGGCTTTCTCGTGCACTTAGACCTGAGAGCCCACTCCACGTTAGCCTCTGAAAGAGCATACTTTACTGTGTGCTTCGTGATTTCATTTGGGAAACTTGATATTTCATGAAAGACTAAATTTATCCAAAAAGACAAGTTACAAACCAGTACAATAGAAGAGATATTTTCAAAATTGCCTAACAAAAAAGCTTTTCAAATCTTTTCAGTAAAATTATATTATTATTAAAGGCGCTTAATATTTTCTTCCTTGACCAAAGGCATTTTGGGCTTTCTCTTGTTGACATTTAACTGTCTTCACCTGTCTTTTGTGTTCAGATTTTACTGACACTGGTGGTGAATCCTTACTCATACACTGACAAAGCTTCTGAGTTTGTCCAAGAAGCCAGCACCCTGCAGGCCGCTGCGGGGAAGCAGGACGCAGACGATGTCAGCATCCCCATCTCCCATATTGATGGTAGGTCTCCTGCCCAGAACCTCAGGCCTCGTTAGACGGAACAGGGCTTGTGCTGAGGCTCTGCTCAGAGTGCAGACAGCCCAGATCTGGTAAGAAAGATGAGCCACTCACTTAGAGACTGGGTGTTCCCGGGTGTGTTGTCTACTCTTGACAGATCTCAGAAACCTTGTTGACAGCTCTAAGGTGAGGATGGTATTGCTTTCCTCCTTAACATATAGTTCAGAGAGCTGGGAACAGAGAGACCAGATCACTTTGGCTCTCACAGGTCCTTCCGTGCAGCTCCAAGATTTGAACCTGTTCACCCAGCAGTTGATGGAAACAGATGCAGACTCACAGACAAACATTAGGCAGACATTGGGAAATCTTGTGGAAGAGGGAGAGGAAGGATTGAAGGAGCCAAGGAGTCAAGGCCTACATAAGAAAACCTTCAGAGTCAACTAATCTGGGCCCATAGGGGCTCACTGAGACTGAACCATAAACCAGAAAGCATGCATGGGACGGATCTAGACCTCCTACACATATGTCACAGATGTGCAGCCTGGTCTCCATGTGAGGCTCCTAACACCTGGAGAAGGGTCCATCTCTGATTCTGTTGCCTGCCTTTGGATCCCTCTCCCCTAACTAGGCTGCCGTGTCTAGACTCAGTAGGTGAAGATGCACCTAGTCCTATTGTAAGTTGGTATGCGAAGGCAGGTTGATATCCATGGGAGGAGGGTAGGTAAGAGGGGAGGACTGGGAAGAGAGGAGGGAGGAGAGAAAAAGGTTTGAACCTAGGTGCCCAATTGCTGTCTGTGCTGTAGCCCTCTCAGGTATCAGCTTGCTTGTCTGAACATGGGCTTGAGTTACCACCTTAGCGGAGTAGCCTGCACTTTGTCAAATACCGGAAAGACTGTGGCCTTGTCTCCACCTGTTCAGGCCCAAACTCTGGGAGGCATTTTTCCTCTAGAGAAGTCTGAAATGTGCTTGTTTTGTTTTTCTCCTTCTGTAAGCATTCTCTTGCCTCTCCCTGTGTTGGGCTGTTTTGAGTGGGATCTGATGGCTCCTACTTAAGCTAGCTTCCCATCTTCTGTCTCAGATGTGCTGGACATGGTGGACGTCCTGGTGGAAGGCAGCGAGGGCCTGGATGAGGATATTGGGTTCTTGTTAAATGAAGACATGATTCTGCTCACCTTCCCCTTCAGTGCTCTGGTCCCTGCAGCTCTGGAAGCCAGGAATAAGCTGCTCCTTGGGACAGAATGTGAAGCAGGTACCTGCGCACAGTTAGGGTGTCCGTGGAGGTTGGGGTTGGGAATGCTGGGGGCTGGAAGTGCTAAGGGCCAGCGGTGAGATTCCCCAGTGATGGCCATACCCTGTAACTCAGAGCACAGGGATGGTTGTGAAGGCTGTGCCTACACAGCTCCATGGAACAGCTATAGCTGAGGTTTCCTCGCCAGCACTCAATCCTGCTGTCAGGGTAGCGATGATTCTTGTTTAGATTGGGTTTCCCCAGTATCTTAGACCTGAGAGTGCTCCCAAATTGTAGCAGTCTGGAGAGCCCACACTTCACCACAGCTAGGAGACCACATGGCAATAGTTTGAGGGTAAAAAGTCTGTTTCCTGCCTGACCTTGTCATAGGCCAGTACAGGCCAGGTGGCTTTCCTGGTGGTCGTTTTCTGGGAAGTGGCCCAGGGATATAGGCTCTTCCCGTCTCATAGCTATGCCATCTGAAGGCATGGTTTCTATGATGGCTGGGCAAGGCAATCCTGGTTATCCTAGAGGATCTGGTCAGGCAGAGAGGGCTATGCCTGGAGAGGGACTGGGAGAGACCTGTGTGCCAGGACAGAGGAAGGGACAGGAAAGCCACCTGCAAGTCCTTGGCCCAGGTAGCATTGGTCTAGCTGTATATACACCTGGGTCTCCCCTTGCAGACCTGAGGACCTGGTTTCAAACCATGTCCTCTGTACATACATACATATTGAAATAGAGCCTTCCCACATGGGCATCTGACCCCTCATGGAGCTGGTACTCCTTGGAAGGGCATCGGGTCAGTATCTCAGAAGCAATCTCACTGGTCCCTAACCCTGCCTGCCCTGTTTCCTTGCAGGGGAAAGTATCATGGCATATATGACTGCGGTGTTGACCGACCTTCTCCATACCCAGAGGGACCCTCTAGCTCTGTGTCTTCTACTCCAGTCTTATGACAAGTTTGAGCCTGTTAGCCTGCTCTGCGGCCAGCAGCTTGCCCAGTTTCACAGATACTACAGTCTCTGGATTCCTGAGCAGGCCCAGGAGGCCCTGGTGAGCTGCTCTCACTGCTCCCTGAAGTGTCTCTTCACTTGGTGTAGCTGGATGCAGAGCTGAACATTCAGCTGAGGGGCCAGATGCTGTACTGTGCAGAGCGGGGGCTTCGCCTTCCTCTGTCCTCTGCTTACGGAGGAGTGCTAGTCATGTTGTCACTGCTCAGCTGAGGGGTACGGAGCGGCTCCCTAATGACAGGAGTGCCTCGTCACTGCTTCTGCTTGGCCCCTCGTTCTCTTTCTCCTTCCCAAGTAAAAGAAGTGTTTGTCTCACTGTCTCCTGGAGACCCTAGTGTTCTCAGCACACCCCATGAGCTCCATACTGGGAAAGCAAATGGGGTGATGGGGGGATCTGTGGACTGGGGTTCTTGCTCAGATACTGTGTGTCTACACACTGGGGCACAGAGTCAGCCTGACCGTGGATTTGTGTGGATTCATTCCATCTCAGCGATGCTTCAAAATGCACACAGCATAGGGCTTTTTTCTTGTGATGGTAGCCATGTTGGTGGTGGTCTGTGTATAATTTTAAGCCATTTGATCCACTACCTCTGAGAGGTAGGCTAAGACTGATCACCCTTTAAATACACGTGCAGAGAATTTGCACCAGCAGTTGGCAGTGGGACAAGGTTTGGTCAGTCTGTTTCCAGAGCTTGTGGAATAGCGATTGCCACTTTCCTCTGCGAAGGCCATGGTCCCCAACAGTCACCAGATGGTTCAGTTCAGTGCCACTCTGCCTGTGTGCTGGTGTTGGTGTCCACCCTCTGGAGAGGATCCCAGCTGGAGTCATCCTTTGTGGTACTTATTTAAACCTGGTTGCCAGGCTCTGGTCATAACGTGACCTAGCTAGCCAATATGGAATGGGGTCCTGAGACTCAGCCTTTGTCTCACTGTCTCAGGTAATGCTGCTGCTACCCTGGTCCTCAGACCATGCTTTGAGAACCACTGGGCTTCTGGACACCGTGCCTGAGCTGATTAGCTAAAGGAAGTCAAGTGTTCTGAGTCCCATGTAGATTTAGATGGCGGCTTGGTGGTTATAAATGAGTAACTTGTTTGGAGCAGGACTGCTCTGGATCCTTCTTTTCCTTTAACTCTTTCTCCCTGTACCCCAGTCCTGTGGACAGGATATTGGGGGTGGGCAGGTAGCTTGCAGCAGGCCTTTGCTTTGGGTGGTGTGCTTTTCTAGTTTGCAGCAAATCTTCCGGGTAACACAGTGATCAAATCCCATGTCTGAGGCAGTCAGCTCCTCCCTGAAAGGTCTGTTTGTACCGAGAGCTAGCTAGCCATGCATTCTGTCAGCAGGCACACTTTAGGATGGTCTCTGGCTGTCAGTGTGGGATGGAGTTCCCTTGAGTACAGTGCCACATTGCCCTGCAAGCTTAGTGTGAAACTTCCTTCATTACACATTACCACAGTTGTCAGCAGTGTGCTGAGCCTTGGCATCTGAGGTCATTTCCTCCCCCTTCTATCCTTTTTGACCCCTCAGCCACTGCAGGTGTCCGGCAACTCAGGACCATGTACACCCCTGTCATCTTCCTGCTTCTCCACCCTGCTGCAAACAGCCTATGAAAGCCGGACACTTGGGGATAAGAGTGTTCAGACACAGCTTCTCGCCGCAGTCCCAAGCCTGGCTCTGCAGCACATGCTGCGCTCAGCCAAGCAGGTACTGCTGTACCTCAAGAGCACCGTGGAGAACTTCAGCCAGGTCAGTGCCTTCCCTTCTCCTCCAGCTCCCACATGCAGAGCATGTGCTCTTCTGAGTCTACACCACAGGGAGGGACAGGAATCCAGATAAAGCCATAAGGCAGACCTCAGTTCTAGGACCTTACTCTTAGCGCTGCAGAGGCAGCAGCGCTTGTCTGTCAGGGTAGTGTGTGGACTCAGGACAAGGCCCTTCCTGTGCTGCCTGGCCAGTCTTGTCTTCCATGGTTTGTGATCCAGTAGCTCACATTTGAGCCCTGCTGGTGTGCTTTTACAGTTTCCTACTTTAGGTTTCCTTGTTGACCCAGTTCTCTTATTTAAAAAAAAAAAATAAGCCAGGTAGTTGTGGTAGCACCTTACCTTTAATTACCTTTAATTACCTTTAATCCCAGCACTCAGGAGACAGAGGCAGACTGATCTCTGTGAGTTCCAGGATAGCCAAGGCTACACAGAGAAACCCTGTCTTAAAAAATCCCCCCCCCCCAAAAAAAAACAGCCTTCATACATCTATTTATTTATTTATTTATTTATTTACTTGTGTGTTGTGTATTTATGTGCACATGCGTGCATGTGGAGGCCAAGGGTGGCATGTGGGAGTTGATTTTCTTTCACGGTGTGGCCCCTGGGGACTGAACTCGGGTCATCAAGCCTGGTGACTGCCTTTGCCTGCTGAGCCTCCTTTGCCATACTCTAGCAGGGCTAACATTTGTACCTCACTGAGGTGTTAGGAAGGTGAGTCTCCCTGACCCCATGCTCCTGTGAGTGGCGAGGACATCCCAAGTGCTCTCTTGTCTACAGCTTGGGCTAATCCGGGCTTCCAGATTAATGGGGGGAAGGGGAGATGGATTGCCTTGTAGTTCTGGAGGAGGCCCAGTCTCCCATGGGAGAGAGAAGCATGGGAACTCTGCATCCAAGTCTTGCCTCGTTGGCATTCCCCTCCAATTTCCTGCTGTGATTCCACTGGGCCTGGCACTCACTACTCGGGGACTGGTCAGCCCTTCCTTGTCTGAGGGTCATGTGTTTCTTCCAGCTGGGCAGAAGTGTGGGCCCAACTCTCCTTCAGTTCCTCCTGGAACTCCTTAAGCACCTGGTTATCCACGCTGAGCAGCTGGACGCCCAGAATCAGCAGAAGCTGGAGGCTGCCCGGGCCGAGTCTGACCTCTTTGTGGACATGGAGTCCGTGGCTTCCCTTGAGTTGGCTACTGACAAGGTACTCCCCTCTTCCCCCCCCACCCCCATTCAGCCTGTTTTCCTTTTCCCACAAGGTTGCAGGTACTGGCTATTTCTGACTTGTATGTTCACTGTAGGAAATAGAGAAATGTAGAAAACTACACCTGAGATGTTGCAAGCCATCTATAAGCCGTGCCTGGGAGAGCAGCTTAAATTGGGTTCTTTCTTTCCAATTAGTCCTTTATAGTCAAGCCAGCACTCAGCTCTTGTTTGTACCTGTACCCCGAGCCTCCTGAGGACGTGAGAGTGAGGGTCAGGTAACTGTGTGCTGCTGAATGGGGCACATGTCTGCAGCAGCAGCAGCACCCTCCTGTTGTAGTATGCCGGGTAACTCGCTTGGAGAGAAGTATGTTCTCATTTCAGTCTGACTGAAATAGGTTGCTTTCTCCCTTGACCTCCATGTTGACTTCTGGGAGATGGTTCTCTGGGTTCTGTTTGGCAAAGCCTTGTTGGAAAGGGGATAGGTTCCTTTGCTTCCCTCAGAAGCAAACATGGTATAAGAAACTTGTTTGTGTCCCTGGGAATTAGTAGGCCATCTTCCAGGAATCGTGTTTAGTAAGGCTAGGAGAGATATACAGGGACTCCATCATTTTCCAGCCTGCCTGGGGCTGTGGTCTGTTCAAGACTTAGAATTCACCTGGGCCAGAACTCATTTCTTGGGGGCACTTGAAAGTGGAGACAGGGTTGACTTCAGTTCATAGTTGTGTGTTAGTCTCTGTCCAACCTCCCCAAGGACATTGTCTAACTCTGACCACTCTGCCCCAGTTGTTAGGATATAACCATCCCTCCATCAGGTCTGTTCAGTAGAGCAAAGCACCAGAGAGACACTAACAGGCGGCAGGTGACAGCTTTTACTCCCTTGTTGTTTCTGCATGGCCATCTCCTCTGTTGGATGACAGGAGAAGGCAGTTATGCTGTATTATGTCTGATCTGCTGGGTAATGACTTGCTGATGACTAGGGCACAAACTGTACCCCAGGCTGGTTGTCATTGTTGTGCAGGGAGTGGATGAGAGGTACAGACACCCCAGAGGACCGTAGTGTCCTGAAAGCACAACAGTCAGGAGGTGGCAAACATGCCTGAGAGTGACATTGCAAGTTGGGGTAAGGATAGAGCAGGTTTACAAAGTGCTCCTTGATCTGTTTCACTGAGAACACAGAACGCTTTCGGGTGGCTGTGGCCTCCCTCTGGCTCTGTGACGCATGAAGTATGCCCTTGACTTTGTTTTTCAGACAATAGAGGAGCTGCTGCTGGCCATCCTTAAACATCCCACACTGGAGACTTGGTTTCTAGCCCTGGAGCAGAAAGCCTTGCCCCCACACACGCTCAGCCCTATCCTTGTGAAGCTCCTAGCAGCCCACTTCAGTGCAGGGGTCCTTCAGCTACTGGTGGCAAGTTCCCCAATTCTCCATAAACTGGGTCAGTTGGGCCTTCTGGCAAAGTACTCAGAAGCCATCACTCAAAGTGTGTTGATAGAGCTCCGCACTAGGACTCTGAACTCAGCCTCAACGCCCAAGACCCTGCCTCAGCTGGAGGCCCTTCGAGAGCTGCACCCGTACATGGAAGGTGTCCAGATCCGAGAAGTCACCCTGGCCCTACTGGCTCTGCCAGAGGCCCACCTGCTGACCCAGCAAGGCACACGGTCTCTCGGGAAGGAGAGACAGCTAAGCAGTCTTGGAAAGACCCTGGTACAACTGCTGGCAAGCAGCCACCAGGATCAGCTGCAGAGCAGTGAGCTACTCTGGTGCGCCGAGTATGTGCGAGGCCTGGGGGCTCTGCTCCCCGCTCTGGCTGAGCATGAGCTGGACACTGTATTCCTTCAGACTCTTCAGAAAGACCCTGTGCTGGCCCCCATGGTCCCAGCTGGTGTGCTTGAGGACTGCCTTGTCCGACGAACACAGACAGCCCTGGGCATTGCCAGCCTACTCGTTCAATACAGCGGTACCCACCTTCTGAAGTTTGAGCTGTGGTGTGGGCAGCCTGGTGTGGGGCCCATCCTGCAGGAGCACCTAGATGACTTCTTCCCCCTTATCCATGTGTACCTACAGCACAGGGCCCAAGGAAGCTTCATGCGGCCAACAGGAGGTATGGGAAGAGCTGGCTTGGGGCAACTTATGAGTTTCCACCTGGAAAGGCAGAATGGTTTGCCATCTTAAACCCTGTCACTTACTTATGCGCACAGTGCAGTCCTGCTCCTTAGCCTCACTGGAATCTCTTTAGGCTGAGAAAGTTGAGACATCTTGTCCTGTCTCTCGACCTTAGGAAGTAAGGTGCAGCCCCAGGTGTCTGCCTTTCCAGTCCTAATTAGAAAACAGGGTGTACTGGGTAGGCAGGCATTGGGGTGGTCTGGCTGTTTCTGATTGAGCTGAGCTAACTGAAGGCTGATCCATCCCTTGTCTCGTTACACCATCCCCTTCCTCAGGGAAGTTGATAGTGAGTTCATACTGAATCTGGGCAGCATGAATCCAATTCTCTCCCTCTGCTGAGCCTCAAGTCTGCCACCAACCACCTCCAGTTTAGTCATTTATAGTGAACATAAAGTGCTTCCTCCATAGCTTTGTATTTGTGCCCGTGGTGCTTCCTAAAGGCAGGCTGCCGTAGGCTACCTCTTGTTCCTAAGTGCTCTGCAGTGTATACAGTGACTTCTGCTTTGTGTCTACCTAGTATCCTCTGCTGTCACTCCTGTCTTGAAGGCCCTGTGGAGACATGTGCGAGACAGGTTCTTTCGTATCGCTGGGCCTTCCAAAGATGTGCTGCATCTGGAGGCCCTGGCCCAGCTCATTCCATTTGCAAGAACTAAAGATCTGCATGTCCTCATGGACCATTTACCCAACTCGCTTCGGACCCTGAGTAATCACAAGAGGTATGAAAACCAAGGCCATTGGATGGGGTTCTTTCCCCTTCTTAGTGTCACATGTTTCTTTGTCGTGTATAATGAAAGTTAATGAAAAGCATCTGTCATCTTATATTAGTAGATGCAACAGCAGTTCTGACTAGAGCAGCCGTCATGGCTGGAGAAGTGCATCTCTGCATGTAGATGGCTGGGGCCGATGCCCAGAGAACAGTGTTCTACTAAAGTGGCGTCCCCAGAAGTTGTTTTTCAGGGTCTAACTGGGGTGAGGTGATGTGGTTTCTGGTCTCCAGAGGGTAGAGAGGACCAAGTGTCACCAAGTGTGTCAGTAGAACAGTCTTCCAAAAAAGCACAGGGCTCTGTATGTCACTAGTGCTGAGGTGGGGAGGCCCTAGTTAACCCTGAGTGGAGAGACCTGTTGTTACTGACAGTGAGATGCTCAGTAAGCCTGCCTCCAAGAATGCGCAGTGCAAGTCTCTGTGCACTCGGTCCTTGTTAGCAGTGTTGTGATCTGCCACCCTGTTCTGCTGCAGTTGGATCGTGGCTGACTCTGTCTCGGCAGCCTTGGCAGAGTCAGCAGAAGAGCTGAGCTCCTGGAGGAAGAGCCTCCTGCAGTCCTGTATACAGTGGCTGGCTGTGTCCTTCAGCGGCAGGGAGCCAGAAGATGAAAACACCCAAGAGCAAGAGAAGGCAATGCTGGTCCGCTTAAGCGAGTTGTTGGTAAGTTTCTCTCCTTAGAGCTCTTGGCTCCATGATAAGGGGACAGCAGGCCAGACAAGCCAAACTTCAGAGATGTGCTTCTAGCTGTGTGGTGTGAACATGGCCCCATAGGAAATGAGAGGAGCCATGTCTAGGGGCAGCGTTGGGAGAGGAGGGCACTGAATTTTAAGCCATCTTTTATTGGGAGTGGATGTTTTTCATCTACTGAGATGTTATAGTCTGTCTTTTAATAGGGTGAATTTTATTAGTTAACGATAAGCCAGCCTTGTATTCTTGGGCTAAGCCTACATAATGTATTATTGATGTATATTGGTCATAATGTAGTAGCCTTGCACTGTATTGTTGGATTTCATTTGCTAATAAATTTTGTTAGGAGTTATTGCTCCATTGTGCATAAGGAGTAAGTTGTGTTTAATTTGGCTTTACTGTGATGGCTGCTTCTGTGTTAGGTAAGGCAGGCCTCATGGGAGGAGTTGGGGAAAGTTGTACTGGGTTTGAAATTCAAAGCTGACAGTTTAGTTTTTCCTTAACTGTTTTATAGGTACTGCTTTCCTGTCTTCTAGATTACTTTCTTTCTAGTAAAACAACAACAATAACAAACAAACAATCTGTCACTCTTACCCTCATTCATCAATACGTGGTGTGCTTTTCCCTGTGGCTGATGTTCAGGTGTTTGGAGAATGTGGGTTGAACAGTTTTTTTAGGATAGCCCTTGGCTTTTCATCACTAGTTTCTTCAGTAAGCCCTTTAGTCTGCAGCTTGGTAATTGTTATAAAATTTAGAAATATTCCATGTTTATTCCCTTTTCTTAAAGTACCCCTCCCTTTAAACTGTTTTTTTGTTGTTGTTGATGATGGTGCTTTTTGGGTTTTTTTTTATGGAAATGGTATCCCAAAAGTTAGTACTAGTTCCAGGGGTGTGGTTTATAGCTCCCAGGCAGGTACCATACCTTTGTTCACTGTAAAACCCTGAGCAGAGCTCCGAGCTTCACAAGTGTGTTGAAATGTGGAGAGTTCTGGTCTGGGCAAGTGTTCGCTGGAGTGGCTCCCTTAATCTAGCTGCTTGATGTTCTTATTCATGAGTTCATTGCAAATCACAGGGTAGTATATATCATATGGAGCCCAAACATGGCGCGACGTCAATGTGTATTCTTCAGTGCGGCTTCCCTGGTTCAATAAAATGCTACAGATATGAGAATGAGTAGTTAAGCTTTTTGTTTCTTAATAGTATTCCATGTATGATGTCTGCCATCCTTTTCTCTAATCCCGTGAAAATTTGACCTTCCTGGGTTTTGTAATCATTAAGCTAACAAATATCCCTGCTCCAGAAATGGGTGGTGCAGAGCTGAGAGTGGGTGAGTGGTGGAGTGCTGGCTTAGTGCCTGCAGGCCCATTTGCTCCATCCACAGCCCCCACCACCACCGCCACCGCCAGGAAAACCAGCAGTGTAAAAATAAGAAAGCATTGAGAGACCATTCCACGCTGTTAGATGGATGAATGTCGTAGAGATGCAATGTATCTCTGCATGCGTGTATTTGAGATAAAACTAAACTGTGTGCATGTCATGTGTGACCTGGATTTTCAGGCATTGGTTTTGTTTGTTTTTTAACATGTTCGGGCATATGTTCAGGTTTTCCCCCACACCAGTGTCTGTGGACACATTTTGGTGTTGGCAGTGGCCGACCTCCTAGTGAAATGTGCTTAGCACACACTGTTGAGATCTGTGGGTGACTTTCCATGATTTTTTCTGTTAATAAGAGTGCTATGATAAGCCCTGCATGGTACCTGGAGTAGTTAGCGTTTCTCGTTCCGGTGACACCATGGGTGACAGTAGCAGGCTTTGTTGGGCTCACAGCCGATAGTGAAGAAGGCAGAGAGCTTTACACAATTGCATCTGTGTAAGGAAATGGAGAGAGGGGAAGTTGTGTGTTTAGCTAGCCTTTTCCATCTGTGCACTCCTTCCCAGCCTTTGGCACTGAGGTCTCGTGCATGGCTGGCCTGGTGGAGTCGACATATGTGAGCTATCCTTAGATGCAGCCTCAGGGCCCGCATTGAGCCTCATGGTCCACAGACACTGTAGCTCAATGGGTAGAACTCTTGCTCAGAGTGTACACAACTGTGGGTTCCATCAGCAGCACTGAGTAAACAGTGCTGGTAGCCCAGACCTATAAACATCACTAAGGAAGTAGAGGCAGGATAAGTAGAAGTTCCAGGTCGTTCAAGGTGGGCTAGTGAGACCCTGTCTCAAAGCCCTGTCTGGTTTGGATACTTTGTTTATATTTGCTCTAACTCCTAAGTCCATAAATGTTCTTCCTTGTTTTAGAAGTTGTCCTGTAGCCAGGTAGTGGTGGCACACGCCTTTAATCCCAGCACTCGGGAGGCAGAGGCAGGCGGATTTCTGCGTTCAAGGCCTGCCTGGTCTACAGAGTGAGTTCCAGGACAGCCAGGGCTACGCAGAGAAACCCTGTCTCCACAAAGGAAAAAAAAAAAAAAA
>LR749590.1:267874-354130 GCA_902729485.2 Mus minutoides | reverse complement strand
CCCCCCCCCCCCATTGGTTTTCGAACTGTAATGCTAGTCTGTGTCTGTTAAATGCAAGGACCAGACAATCCTGCCACCTGTTTTGAAGGCTTTGCTAGTTTATGGAGGTTGTGTTGGGGCTCATGTGGCCTTGTCAGGACCTGGTGTTAAAAGTCTGGGAATTGGGGGACATTGAGAGGGATGGGAAAGAAGATTAACTACATTAATCTTGTAGGGAAGGTTGAACATGAACAGCAGGGGCTTGAACTTATGGAGATAACTCATTGCTGTAGAAGTCTTCCAGAGGTTCTGAGTTCAATTCCCAGCAACCACATGCTGGCTCACAACCATCTGTAATGGGATCTGATGTTCTCTTCTGGTGTATCTGAAGAGAGCGACAGTGTACTCATATACATAAAATAAATGAACCTTTAAAAAAATAGTCTTTCCAGCCATGTTTGCACTGTCTCTGTGCCAGCTCAGCTGGTGTGCGCCTGGTGCTCAGGAGTCCTGAGTGCAGTGTAGACGACTTTGAATGCCAGGACACAGTTCCTGCACACGCAAAGTAACACTGTTTAGAGATGAAGCTATCACCCCCAGACCATTACACATCAGCACAGGGTTGCTCTGTCATAAACTGCTAGGCTGAAGACAGAAAACTGTTAGATGCAAACTATTGGTACAGATAGTTAAAAAATGCACCCCACACTCCGTGCAGGCAGGAGTATATATGCTGTGTTTGTGATTGTGGTGGAATAATTGGGAAGATTCTTGGACTTTAAAATCTTAGGTTTCTTTAAAATGGTGGGGCGGCCGGTAGATCCTGAGCTCTGTGAGTCCTAGGATGATGGTGATTGTGAAGATATGTTTATTACCAAGGGTGCCTGTGACCCTGGGAAGGTGGCTGGATGGAGGCCCAAAGCCCAGTCTTATTCAGAAAAGATCCTGAGAGTGTGTCCCCATGACATTTATATCTGTGTTGTTCCTTGCAGAAACCCTGCTGGACCTAATGTCCACAGTGGTGAGGATGTGTCCTTCTGTCTGTCAGAGCAGCCACTTTGCTGTGCTACTTGGGACCTACAGTGCCACTCTCAGTATATTGGGTAAGGAGGACCTGATGGCCAGGCTGTGTGGGTGGGGCTAATTCAGTGTACCCTCTTGTGTATTTGAGGGGCTCAACTTCCTGAAAGTGGCCTTTATTTGCCCTATAGACCAGAAGATTTTACTTCTCCTTCGTGCATATGAACATAACAACCTCAGTCTCATCAGTTTCAGGTGAGTGTTGGGTTGACAGGTGGGCATGAGGACAGGGCACTGGGCACCCCAGAGCACCCATGCAGCCCTCACCACGGAGCAGATTCGAGCTTCAAACTCGAGGCTTCATTCCATTTGTTGTTGTTTGGAAGTTTTATTAGCATTTATATTTCCTTATGTTGTATGCATGTATGCATTTATGTGGCATGTCCATGTCACAGTGCACATTTGGGGTCAAGAACAAAGCCTCCATGTAAATGTCAGCAGGAGCCAGACTCACAGCATAGCACTTGCCATGTCTCATGGGCCTCTGGGGAGCTGTAGGATTCTAGGACGGCACAAGGGTTGTAGGCCTATGTACACAGGGTGGGCTCTCCAGGCAGGGTTGACTAAAGCATTGTTGTGGCGGCAGGAGGTCAGGATCCTGTAGCTGCTTTAGCTTGCCTTGGAGCCATACACCATCACATAGAACCCCGGCTCTGCTATGGCAGCCAGCAAGGTGAGGGCCATACAGCTTCCCCAGGCCCCCGATGCCCTTCTCCCTACTGCCCAGAGCATGGCGGTGGAAGCTATGGGACCATTGCACAGATTAGGTAAATTAATGCATGCATAGGCTCAGAGTCTGGCCACATGCATGAAGAGCAGTGTGTGGATGCTGACTTAGGATGTCATCACCAGCTGTCCCTGCACCCTTGGCAGCACCGTCACCATGCCGGTGTCAGAAGCTGAATTGGGGATTAGGTGATAAAGCGTGCATGCACCCAGAGTGACACTTGGCATGAGCTACGTACAGTCTTGATGGGGGCTACATGTTGGGGTTCTTCCTATCAGTTCTGTTCCCGGTAAGTCCTGCAACCAGTCTGCTCTCTTGTCTGGCTCTAGGGTTCTGCTCTGGGGTCCAGCAGCAGTGGAACACCACAAGACATGCCGGAGCCTGGGAAAGTCACTTTGGCAGCAGCCAAGCGTTGGGGACATCCTCCGCCTGCTGGACCCAGACCGGATGATGCAGACCATCCTGCACTTCCCGCAGTACCGGATGCTGCTGCCCACGGAGGTGTGATGCCGCTTTTCTCCCTTCCTCCTTGCCAGACGGACCCCAGTGTCTGCCACTGAAGCTGGGTCACACTGGTCACACTGTTTTATTTGTTACCCACACAAGCTTGAAGCAGCTCTCCAAGATGACTTTATCATGTGTGAACTCGGGTTTTATAGAACTGCTATGCTTTATGAGCTGTGACCATGGGGACAGCATCCATCAGGGTGACTGCATGTGGTTGGCTTGGATTGTTTCAGGACACAGGGGAGCCACTGGTGTTTAAGGACAAGACTGCGAGAGTGGACCTCGACCGCCTCTATGACCCCTGCTTTCTTCTCCACCTCTTTGGGGAGCTGACCAGGCCAGGTGAGTGTGCTGCCTTCTGCAGTCTGTGCTGTTCATTGTTGTCATGGCTCCCAGGTTAGTCCTGAGTCAGAAAAACCATCCTTTTAGGGTGTCTGTCTGTCTGTCTATTTTGAATATTCGGCTGGGTTATAAATCTCGGTCACAGTGACATAGTCCGCCTTGCCATTCCTAGGTCTAGAGCCCTGAGCCGATGTGCTTTCTCTCCCTTTCAGTCTGTACTGGCTAGTTTTGTGTCAACTTGACACAGCTGGAGTTATCACAGAGAAAGGAGATTCAGTTGAGGAAATGCCTCCATGAGATCCAACTGTAAGGCATTTTCTCAATTAGTGATCAAGGGGGAAAGGCCCCTTGTGGGTGGGCCCATCTCTGGGCTGGTAGTCTTGGGTTCTATAAGAGAGCAAGCTGAGCAAGCCAGGGGAAGCAAGCCAGTAAGGAACATCCCTCCATGGCCTCTGCATCAGCTCCTGCTTCCTGCCCTGCTTGAGTTCCAGTCCTGACTTCCTTTGGTGATAAACAGCTGTATGGAAGTGTAAGCTGAATAAACCCTTTCCTCCCCAACTTGCTTCTTGGTCATGATGTTTGTGCAGGAGTAGAAACCCTGACTAAGACAAATTGGTACCAGAAGAGTCGGGTATTCCTATGACAACCTGACCATGTTTTGGGGAGGATTGTGGAAGGACTTTGGAACTTTGGGCCAGAAGATCCATTAGGTGTTGAGAGCACTGTGAGATGTTGTGTAGGAGCTTGGAAGATAATGTTGAGAACAGTGCAGAAAATGAAGGCCTGGCTTATGAAATTTCAGAGTGAAAATTAAAGACTCTTTTCAGGGCCATTGCTATTTTGGATTGTGAAGATTCTGTGGTTCTGGTTAGCTGGGGCTGAAGAATCAGCTGTGATTAACAAGATACCAGAACTACTAAAGTGAAAAATTGGCATTACTGGGACTATTGATGCTGGTTAGCTGGAGCTAAGAAACTAGCAGTGATTAAGAGACCAGCATCACTGAGGTGAAGTCTTCTGGGAAGTGTTTTCTGAGAGCACAGAGGCTGTGTTCCAGAGACAGCCAAGGTTGTACCTCGTGCTGCAGTGGGACTTGGTAATGTGTAAGAGTCACCCAGGTGGTACTGGTTTTGGAGACATGAAGGGGTCATGCAGAGCAGCTGAGACCACTGAGGCACTGTGAGAGGCCATGGAAGGCCATTGGTGAAGGTGCAGCCTCAGTTGCAATTGATGGCCAAGGACTGAAGGGGTCATGCAAAGAAGTTGAGGCTTGGCACCATGAAGAGAGCCTATGAGAGGCTAGTGTGGAAGCCTAGTTATAGTGGCATTTTGGAGATGCCAGTACCATGAGATGAAACCCTGACTAAGACCCAGTCATTATAGGCCTTTGGTTGGTTTGTTAGTTTTTTAATTAGTTATTATTACTGTACATAGGCTGTTGGGCATGCATGCCACAGCACACGTGTAAAGGTCAGAGAACAACTTTAAGGAGTCGGCTTTATGCTTGAGTATGACTCCCAGGCATCAAATTCAAGTTTTCAGGTTTTGCAACAAGCACTTTCAGTCATCCTCTAAGTCATCTTGCCTGCCCATAGGTTTATTTAATGTTATGTTCAAGGTCTTTATCTATACTTAATTGGAAGAACAAGGGAAATTGTCTGATTTCCTCCTACCCCTGGAATTGAGAATTTAATTATTTTTAGTGTTAGATAATGCATTCAAATTTTGAAATTTAGATGATAGAATAAATACTTTAAGGCACACAGTAAAAACTTCTAAGGCTTCCTTTTTATTTTATGCATGTATATATGTGCATGTGTGTATGTGTGTAGCAGAGGCGCAGCACTCTGTAAGTCCCACTGCAGCCAGGGCTTGCTGACTTTGTCCTCAGTCAGGCCGCAGATTCTTCTGTCTCACTGCTCCACTTTTAGCCCTCTGGAGACAAGGACCTGTTTTCATAACCTTACCACCTCCCCTCTTTGAGTCCTTGGCCAAGAAAAGGGCCAGCCAAGGCTGTTTCCAGTGGCAGTGACAGATGTTTTCCCCACAGCAGATCTTGTGCTAGCAGAACGGGGCTGTAGTCTGCAGCTCCTGATTCCTATCTGCCAAGGCAGCTGGCACAGCATGATCTGAGTGCCACTGCCAGGTGCCCTGTGCACCGGCTGTGAACTCGGCTCTCGGTAGAACCTTCTACAGCTTCTGACTGAAGATGCCATGTAAAGAGGCTAAGGAACACTTGCTGGTGCTCAGGGGCAGAGCTACAGTCCCATCTCTGTCTACACTAACCCCAAGTGCTGTGGTTGCATCCTTGGTCATTGTCCTGGCTCAGCCATCTCAGGGTTTTAGAGCTGGTTTTAAAAGGTCAAATAACCGTTCCGATGGTTCTTAAAACAGAACAGCCTTTATAGCCACTTTAAAATAGCCTTTATATTTTCAGCATCCAAGGGCAACCCTTTTTTTTTTTTTTTTTTTTTGGTAAGTACAAAGCCAAGACCATAGAGCAACAGAGAAAGTCACAAAATAGGAAGTTGATTTTTCCTCATGGTCATGTGGAAAATTCATTTGTCTTAGAATGTCAGAATACTAGGATTATCTAGGCCATCAGAGTTCTAGCTCTTCTCATTGGGTGTAAATTAAGTGTTTAGATTGTTCTCTCTCAAATGTATTCCATTCATGAATATTTGTTAAGTTGCTATCTCTTAATAACATTTGTTCTCCAAAGCAGTATTAATTTTATCTGCACTTTGATGTTTTTAAAAAGTTTTTTAGTTCTCATTCTACATCAAAATTCATCAATTGTTAGAAATTGTGCAGTTGTTGAATCGTCCCGTAAGTTACTGGAACAACCACTGATTGATGTTCTCCCAGTCTTTGCTCCCAACTGCGCTTTAACATCAAGCAGGCTGTGATAAGCAGTGTGCCCTTACCTTGAGCTCTGGTTTTAGCTGGAGTGTATGCCACGTATACTAAATGAAGTCATAGCTGTGATTCATCTTTATCTCTGCTAAGGGCTGGTTATGGATGGCTTAGGGCTCCTGTCATACAGTTTATCACTGTTAGCCTTTAGCCAAATGGTTTTACTTCATGCCTGTGTGAGAGGCTAATCACAGTATAGAACGTTTCTCCTTTCTCGGTGTCTTAGGCTATCTTGCTGCAATGAAACACCACAACCGAAAGCAACTTGGGACGAGAGGGTTTGGCTTACTCTTCCATGTCTCAGCCCATCGTTAATGGAAGTCAGGGCAGGAACTTAAACAGAACAGGATCCTGGAGGCAGCAGCTGATGTAGAGGCCGTGGAGGGATGCTGCCTACTGCCTTGTTTCCCCTGGCTTGCTCAGCCTGCTTTCTTATAGATCCCAGGACCACCAGTCCAGAGATGTACTACCTACCATGGACTGGGCTCTCCCACATTGATCACTAATTAAGAAAATGCCCCACAGGGGCTGGTGAGATGGCTTAGCGGGTAAGAGCACCCAACTGCTCTTCCAAAGGTGATAAGTTCAAATCCCAGCAACCACATGGTGGCTCACAACCATCCGTAACGAGATCTGGCTCCCTCTTCTGGAGTGTCTGAGAACAGCTACAGTGTACTTACATATAATAAGATAAAATAAATCTTTAAAAAAAAAAAGACATTTCTTTAAAAAAAAAAAAAAGAAAATGCCCCACAAACAGGCTTGCCTACAGCCTGATCTTAGGAAGACATTTTCTTTCTTTCTCTCTCTTTCTTTCTTTCTTTCTTTCTCTCTCTCTCTCTCTCTCTCTCTCTCTCTCTTGATTTATTTATTTATTTATTTATTTATTTATTTATTATGTATACAGCAGGCCAGAAAGAGCAGCCAGTGCTCTTAACCTCTGAGCCATCTCTCCAGCCTGAAGACATTTTCTTTTTTTTTTTTGGTTTTTCGAGACAGGGTTTCTCTGTATAGCCCTGGCTGTCCTGGAACTCACTTTGTAGACTAGGCTGGCCTTGAACTCAGAAATCCGCCTGCCTCTGCCTCCCGAGTGCTGGGATTAAAGGCATGCGCCACCACGCCCGGCGAAGACATTTTCTTAATTGAAGTTCCCTCCTTCCTCTCAGATGACTTTAGCTCATGTTCAGTTGATACACACTATCCAGTGCACTTGGCTTTTGTGCTGGTGTTAAACTTTTATTACCTACAAACCACATGATTGTTCTTTTTGCCTCTGTTGTTCATAGTTTCCTTTGTCTCTGTGCCCGTGCTGCTGGAGCACCTTGGCTGTGTACAGTACAGCCTGGGTCAGACGTGGCCCTTGTTTCTGCAGGTTTCTTTTAGACCTCAGTCACTCCCTGGCCTCCTGCAGGGTCCCCTGCTGCTCACAAGTCATCATGGCTTTTCTGTGGTGTTTTCCCCTCTCTTTGGGTTCACACAGATTCTCTTGAAGTCTTCCGAGTCACTGACCTATCCTTTGGTGTCTGATCTTAGTCCCAGCCCTTGCGCTTTCGTGTCCAGCATCCCAGCTACCATCTCCAGAAGCTGCTGGGATCCTCATCCTCTCCATCTTTGTCTTAGCATGCACCATCTTTGCTTCAGTTTTAATGTATTACATTGACAGCATGTCCCAAGAGTGCTCATATAGGACACTGATTTCCTGACTGGGTCACTGGCCATTCAATCTAAAAAGCATCTTTATGGGGATCATCACCAGGTAACTCATTTTTTCAGCAAAAGAAACATAGCTCTCTTCTGAGGTTCTTGGACAGAATTACTCCTGGGGAAAACACTGAGTTCCCATTAAAGTGAAGCTGACAAGTACAGTTTTGTTGGTTGAGAGTCAAGTCCTTGAGCTATCTGGGATTGATCTTCCTGTGTATGTGAGCTGCCTTATTTAGGATTTCATTGCTATGAAGAGGAACCATGACCAAGGCAGCTCTTCTAAAGACAAACATTTAATTGGGGCTGCCTGACAGCTTCAGAGGTTTAGTCCGTTATCATGGCAGGAAGCATGGCAACATGCAGTTAGACATGGTGCTGTAGGAGCAGAGAGTTCTACATCTCCTCCGAAGGCAGCCAGAAGCTGACTCTATTCCACACTGGGTGGAGCTTGAGCGAGCACAGGAGGCCTCACAGCTCACTACACAGTGACACACATTGCCACGCCTCCTAACAGTGTCACTTCCCGTGGGCCAAGCATATTCAGACCACCACATGAGCTGACTGTCTTGCACTTTGTCGTGGCAGTGCCTTGAAGCCTCACAGAGAGCAAACGGATGTCACCCAGCAGGTTTCCCTACCCATGCTGCCCATGCTGGGAATCACTCCATGGCCTTGTGTGTAGCTGGCAAGTTTTCTGCCAGTCAGCTCTGTCTCTGGCCCAGCCTCAGCAGACATTCTCACTGTTGCTTTTGGTCAAGCTTGGTGAGCCACTCCATAGATGGAGGTTTGCTGTGTGTTTAAAGAGTAGAGGAGGCAAGGCTGCCAGGGTGGAGTTGGGGAAATCCTTTGTAACCAGGATGGGCCCAGGCCCCACTGGTTTGCCCTGACTGAGTTCCTCAACTTCCTGTTCCTTCTGGTACGTGTACAAGGGAGGCACAGGGCTGAAGAAGGTAGAACCTGGGAGCCAGGTCCCTTGCTGCGTCCCACTCTGCTCACAGTCTGAGATTTCAACCTTGGGCCTCAGTGCTACCCTAACTTTTCTCAGCTTTGGGGGTGTCTTAGTCAGGGTTTCTATTCCTGCACAAATATCATGACCAAGAAGCAAGTTGGGAGGAAAGGGTTTATTTAGCTTACACTTCCACATTGCTGTTCATCACCAAAGGAAGTCAGGACTGGAACTCAAGCAGGGCAGGAAGCAGGAGCTGATGCAGAGGCCATGGAGGGGTGTTCCTTACTGGCTTGCTTCCCCTGGCTTGCTCAGCTTGCTCTCTTATAGAACCCAAGACTACCAGCCCAGAGATGGTACCACCCACAAGGGGCCTTTCCCCCTTGATCACTAATTGAGAAAATGCCTTACAGTTGGATCTCATGGAGGCATTTCCTCAACTGAAGCTCCTTTCTCTGTGATAACTCCAGCTGTGTCAAGTTGACACAAAACCAGCCAGTACAGGGGCATTTGTGGTTAGGACTGGCTAGTATCTAGGAAGCAAGGTAATGTTTGCCACAGTAGAGAGGATACTCTTACAGAGTCTCAGAAGCTGAGGAGACCCTTGCTTCCTGTGTCCAGCCTGTGCAGCTGGCATTGGTAAGATGTAAAAGGAAGTGAATTGTGTATGATGTTCAAGAATCATGAAACTTGGATCGTGTGTTTAATGCTATAATGTGCTTTCTGTAGAGTTTGTGGTGGATTGTCGAAAGTTTTTGGACTCAAACGCCCTGGGTTTAACTGTGGCAGCCCTCAGCAGCTATGACCCCCAGATGCGAGCTGCGGCCTACTACGTCCTAGCCGCCTACTACTCACACCTGGAGGGAGCACGATTCCGGGAACAGTCCCAAGTGAGTAGGGATTGGAGACTGGAGATGAGGGTGTGGCTTGGGGGAGAGGGCCGTCATCCTGGGCAGGAGCGTTTACTACAGAGCATGGAGAAGTTATGAGTGAAGGGGCGCTGCCAAGGCACAGCCCTTCATATCGGGAGGCTGCCCTCCTACCCCAAGGCCCAAGGAACACAGGGAAGGTGTCCCCTGAACTGTGTTTTCTTGCGGCTAGACAGAATGGCTTCCTTCTGTTGATAGTGTCTTTGGTGAAGGAAGCTGTCA
Organism: Mus minutoides; assembly: GCA_902729485.2. Taxonomy (NCBI): domain Eukaryota; kingdom Metazoa; phylum Chordata; class Mammalia; order Rodentia; family Muridae; genus Mus; species Mus minutoides. The sequence goes on along the minus strand of LR749590.1, from coordinate 344,778 downwards.
CACACTGTCTGACCCCCAGGAACCCATACCACATGATGGTGGAAGGGAGGGGCAGAAGTTTCAGGGCATGGTGTTAGGCTTCTCTCAGGCCATGGTGCTGGCCTGCTCCTAAAAGAAAAGTCAGAAAGCATCTCTTACAGGAAGAAGGTACATAGTGTCTTTGCTGCTGTGGCATCCTGCTTGTCCCCAGGGTGGAAGGAGCAGGCTCTCCCTGCAAAGCTGGGACAAATGGACCCCTCCTGAAAATGCTTCTTTCCCTCCTGCTCAGGTTCTGTACCTGCTCGATGTTGTCCGCAATGGGATTAGAACTCCAAACCTGAGGCTCCCGTTCACCGTGGCCCTTTTCATCGCCAAGGCAGCTGTGCAGATCCTGAAACCAGGTACCCTGACAGATTCTGGTTGAGAAAAAGACAGACAAATGATGCTGTGTAGTCCACTCTGGAAGTCAGTCCCTTGGGGTTCTTGACTGTCCAGCAACCCCTGCCTCTGGGATTGCTGTGAGAGGCATTGCGCACTTCAGAGCCCCGCAGGTCCCCTGGCACCACAGGTCCCTGATTGAGCTCGCAGCCGTTTGTTTGACACTGGCTCACTGATCCATGCGTAGCAGGGCCTGTGCTGTGTGTGGTTCCCAGTCCTCTTCTGAAAGGCATATAAGTTACTATGTGGGTTAGAACGCAACTCCTGTGGGGGGACAGGGCCACCTCAAGAGGACATGCAAGTAACAGGGCTTGGTTCACCAGAAGGCCTTGTTTGGGGTTAATCAGAAAAGCACTGTAGAAGAGTGGTACTGTTGGAGACCGCAGGGATCTGTTAGTCTAACAAGGTCATAGTCTCAGCTGAGGGAACAGCCCCAACTGATTCCCCACCTCCTCAGCAGCTGAGGTCCCTAGGGGAGCTTGTCTCAAGCTCTCACTTAGCATGTAGTCAAGTTGCTCTTAAGAGCCAGGCATGCTGGTCAGCTGTTCATGTCATTTATGACAGGTTTTCGTGCCTTGGAAACTTGGGGAAGAAGCAAAATAATTCTCACTTTGCTGACTTTAAAAAGCCTGTTAGGAAAAAATGCTGCAGAGAGGAGATGTTTGTGGCTATAGTCACCATTGAGTCTCTGATGCCTGGGTATAGCTGTCCACAGCAATCCTTATGCCACAGAGAATCTGTGTTGGGGACTGGTGGCATCGTAGCTGAACTTTGAGACTGTAGCAGAAAGAGGAGGTATATGTCCTCCCTGCCTTGTGTTCCAGAACCTTCCTACTGGGTCAGCTCCTTTCTAGGAGAGGCTAGCAGCAGGCAGTGTGGGTCTTGTGCTCTTGTCTCTGTGGCCCAGTCCAGGAATGGTATCTAAAGCATGTGGGAGATCCCTCATGCAGGAGTGCTCTCAGGTATCCAATCACATCCTGCTTCTCAGGGACAAGTGATCAGGAGGAGGATGCAGAACTGCTGCTGGCTAGGGTTTTATGTCCAGTTCATACACTGCCAGGCTGTCCCATGAGGCTGTCAGTGACCAGGGGTCTGTATTCTCAGAGGAGCACATGTACTGGAAGATCAGCAAGTTCCTGCTATCACACGAGAACTTGAACATGGACAAACTGCCAGGCTTCTACCAGTTCTTCTACAGCTCCGACTTCCAGGTATTAGTCCCCAGAGACTCCTGAAGAGGCGTCAGTCACTACATCTTCTGCTTTCTTGGTAATACAGCTTACTCCCCAGTCTCATTGCACCAACAGTGCAGAGCAAGGTCAGAGACAGGAACCCTTTGTGCTGCCCCGCATAGCCATACGCACTCCTGTGTCATGGCACTTCTCAGACTTTGCTCTAAAAAGTCTGTCTGAGTCCAGAGACATAGAGCATCCTTCTTGTATTTCCTTGCTGAATCCCTTGAGTAAGAATTACATACTCTTCAGTAAAAAGTCTCCCCCTCCTAAACAGGCTTAGTGTTTAGCTTGACTCGGGCTTTGATGTCTGGGCTGAAAAGATACAAGGCTGCAGCTCTGAGCCTTCACCTGAAATCAGTGGGATTTGATTGTCCAATAAAGAAAGCTGTAACTTATTTAACAGTGCTTTCTTGTTTGTCTGGCCTAGCAAAAAACTGAACAAGAATGGGTGTTGGAAATTCTGCGACAGGGGATTAGAGACAAGCACTGCTATGAGCTATGCTCTAGGAGAGGGGTGTTCCACATCCTCCTGTCCTTCTTCAGTAGCCCCTTGTGTGACGAAGTTGCTCAGGTAAGCATGTCCCATGGGTTCACCACACAGATGACTGTGTTCTCTGTTGTCATTCACAGGCTCAGTGGGTGACGTCTGGGATTGATTGTTCTCTGATAGATGGCTTTCTTTGCAGTCTTCTTATCTTCCTATCCTGGGGATAGGAAGAAAGGCCTCTGTATCTTTATCAAGAGAAGGGAGCTAATTAACAGTCACAAGCCTATAGAAGTGGCTAAAAGCCAAGATGCAAATCAGCCCACGTTCATGGCAGGAGCCGTCTAGCCCCCAGCTTTCCATAGAGTGCCTGGAGATAGAGGACCCTGCAGAGGAATCCCAGCCCAGAGGCTGAGGCGAGCTCAGGGCCAGTGATTCGTAGCAAGAACCATGCTTCAACTAAATAAACATCAGCCTGGGGACTGTCACACTGTGTATTCAGTTTTATTAGTACCTGTTACATTATTTTTCTGCAATCTACTCTCTTTGTTTTTGAAACAAGATCTCACTTTGTAGCCCTGGCTGGCCTGAAACCTGCTTTTCGTGTTGCTGACTGTGAACTTGCAGTGTTCCTCCTGCCTTGACTCTGAAAAGGTTTAATTATACGCAGTTCCTAACGTAAGAAGCACTGGACATGTGTTCTCTTTTGTTTGTGTAAAAGCATAACGTACCGTGTCCTTTCCCCTGTCACAGTGCACTGATATACAAGCTTCAGAGTGGCACCGCAGGCTGGATTCCATCTTCTTTATTGATTGTTGTCAGTATCATCTAAGTGAATGGCGTTGTACAATTTTCACTAAAGCTTTAAAAGTCAAAGGCACTTTGAAGTTTCACTAAAGACGTCTTAGTTTCCCTTTGACTTTGTAAATCATAGTAAATAAGAGTGGAGCGTTGGGACTGCCCCACACAGACACTCATCAGGAACCAGTGAGTTTGCCCCTGTCCCCGGGGCCGAGAGCTGATTTTGTGTTTCTAAACATACAGGCTTTTGGAAGAAGTCAATGGGAAGAGGCTTAGGTGTCTGGATTAATTCTTAGCCTGGCAAGCTTAATTTCTGTTTATGTAAAATGTGGCAGGGCACAGCTGAATTAAAAAACACATTGGAGGGCTGGAGAGATGGCTCAGCGGTAAGAGCACTGACTGCTGCTCTTCCAAAGGCCCTGAGTTCAAATCCCAGCAACCACATAGTAGCTCACAACCATCCATAATGAAATCTGATACCCTCTTCTGGGGTATTTGAAGACAGCTACAGTGTACTTACATATAATAAATAAATGAATCTTTAAAAAAGAAAGAGAAACACATTGGAGTAAGTGGAATTTGAGTATGCTTTTTATTTTCATTGTAGCAGGATTCTGAGGTGCTTGGAAGCAGTTAAGTCTTCTGTCTCCCTTCTGGGTAGATAGGACAAAATGGGCTACCAGTAGCTCACAACAGGGCTGGAAATTCTCGGGTCTGTGCCATGTCCCAGCTGGACCATCATGTGTCTAAGCTATGTGGTGTCCATGGTGTATCTCCGCTATGGATCAATTCCATGATGGATTATCAGAAGTGAGGCTCTTCCCAGGCTCAAATGACTACTGGATGTCATTTGCATGCTGATACATCTTTGAAATCACTCTTTTGTAACTGAGCCTTATGGCTAATGCTTGTGGCTAATGTTCCCAGACCTCAAAAGTCTAGGACCATTGTAAATCCCTATCTAAAAAATATTAAAAGTTAAAATAGAGTGGGAGGGAAAATCAGTTTTGGTCAAAGAAGTTTGTGTTCTACTAAGAAGTGACTAACTGTTGGGCTTTTCAGAATTGGATTCTGGAAATCCTGCAGAATGTCGCCCACATCACCAGATCTGCCTATGAAGTCATACGTGACTATAGCCTTTTAACGTGGGTTTTACACATCCTTGAGAACAGGTAAGTGCCTTCTAGATGAGCTGTCTGCTCATGATACCTTTAAAAGTGTAAGTATGAATAGATAGACTGTGTGCAGTAGTGTCCCCTCATGCTCTTGTGAACTTGCAGTCTAGCTTCTGGAAATGGCCAAATGGTATTTCATTGATTAACTCCTGATATTCAGTGTCTGGTCTGCTTCGGATTGAAGCACAGCTGCAATCCCACTGCAGAGACCCACTGCAACCCCACTGCAGAGTCCCACTGCAATCCCACTGCAGAGTCCCACTGCAATCCCACTGCAGAGTCCCACTGGCCTTTCTGTGTGTTTTATGTCACACCCTCCACTGGGGTCAGCTTCATAGAGGGTTTGACTTAGCCCCCGTCGTCTGAGCTTCTAGTCCTAGATGGCTTGTGGAAATGCCCAGTGATGGTAGAGGAATTCTCAAGCACTGGGAGGGGTTGGGCAGGATGGGCCCGTGCTGCAGTGGACAACTGTAGCAGAAGATTCCTTGTCATCCCTGACACAGCAGCGCTACCACGAGACTCTGCCTGTGACAGGACAAGTGCGTGCCCAAGAGCCTCTGGGTCTTTTAGTTCATTTTCCAAAAGTCATTTTCAGCTCTGAGAAGCTGACCCAAATGCACACGCACAATCCCTAGCCCCAGGAGCTCTGCATATCTAACAGTCATGCTTTGCTACAATGCTAGATGACTTCGTAAGGGTGCCTGGACCTCCTCACAAGAGGTCTGTGGTATTGCCATTTCATAAACCTGTTGCAGAACGTGGTTGCTGGTTATCTTTAACCAAAGGGATTAAATGTTCCTTTCTCCTAATACAACAACTAGTTGTTCATACCTGGAAATAAACACCATTGGAGATTGGCATTTAAAAGGGTAGTTTTCTAAAATTTCTTTTGTAGACTAAGTGGTTGGTTCTTATAATCACTCAGGAGGCTGTGGCAGAGGGTTTCAGGGAGTTTGAGGCCAGTCTGAGCTACAATGCAAGTCCTTGTTTCAAAAAAAACCAAATAGAATAAGATCTTTCGAAGAGAAAGTAACAGTTTAAACCTCGTCTTCCAACATCAACAACTTCAAGACTATTTCACATTTGTTAAGAAGGCATGATTGGCCAGTCGCCTGTCACATTGTTAAGAAGGCATGATTGGCCAGTCGCCTGTCACATTGTTAAGAAGGCGTAATTGGCCAGTCGCCTGTCCCACAATAACTTTGTTTATGCTCAGATGGCTACCATAATCACAGTGTTGTGCCTACTGTACTATGGAGGCTTGGAGTGGTTTTCTGGTTAGAAAGTGGTCTGGCTTGAGGCTGCATTTCTACATAAGGCACCATGTGTTTACTTACTGGATGTGCTCTGTGTGAAGGAGGAGCAGGTCGGATTACCAAGGCAGGACTGTTACCAGGGTCCTCTCTCCTTCGTGGTCCTTGTCCTGCTGCCTCCACAGTGATCTAGGGTGCTGCCATGTTTGCTTTCAGATTTGTAGAGACTCAGCTGCTCTCCAATGTGATCTCCTTGTTACACACCCTGTGGGTGACCAACCTGGGCAACAAAGCGCCGGAGGAGAGAAGCCAGCCACCTTGCCAGGCTGGTTCCCATGAACCCGAGAAGATGCTTGCCTTGCACATGGTCAATGAGTTCCTGTATGTCCTCATTGCGCTTACAAAGCACCTGAGGTGAGCCCACCCTGCCATAAGATCCCCTACTGTCTAATCCAAGGCTGTTGCTTTTTCCTTACTGTCACTTGAGCCAAGGTGTGTGGATCGGGCCAAAGGGCCTTGTCACCATCGGGGCATCTGTTGTAGTAGCATCTTGGTTGTCATTTCAGCCTCCAGGGTTCTTATGAGGGCCCTGAAAACTTAGCCGACTGTTAAAACCCACAATGCATCATGGTAGGGCAGTTTTAACATCAGGGTTGCACCCTGTTTCAACTTCGCCATGCTGAACAAAATGAAGACACAGAAAAGCATGCTTTCTGTGACCTTAGCCTCAGTCAGGGTCCCACAAGCTGTCCCCATACCTCTCCAGCCTTCAGAGATGCATGTATCCATGGGTTCCTCAAGCATTTCAATCCTGTCAGCTGATCTTGGAATCAGGCTCTTGGTTTCCTCTGGGGAGGTAAATTCTCCTCAGAATCACTGTTGGAGAAAACACTGTGTATTTAAATTTCCCATGTCAGGAGTTGATTTGTGTCAACAGGGAAAAAGTTCGACTTAAAAAAATGAGCTCAGAATGAAGGTATTTTTTTAGTAAGAAAAAGTAATTTGTTTCATGTCGTCCCAAATTAAATTAAAATTCTGTTGGGCAACCATACCACTTACTTTGGGGTTGTCTGGCACATTGCTGTTCAACAACTTAGGTCCTTTGGAAATGACAGTTTGGTGTTTAACCTTGTAATAGCAAGAGCTATTAAGAGATCAGAAAGCTCTTTCCTCCACTGAGCATCTCGAGCTTTGCCTGTAAGGTGGTACTGCACAGGACCTGCCTGAGCTGGAGACAGATTGGCATCCTAGGCTAGAGTACCGTGTCACTGCCATGGCCCTGGCCCTGTCTTCCTACCTGGCATCCTCCCCTTGAGCTTAGGGTTCCAAAGAGGTTCCTCTTCCAACACAGGTCAGATTCCAGATCTTTCTGAGTACCTCACTTTTCCTCTTCTATGTCCTGAGCCCTCACTTGTCTGTTAAAAGTTTGTGTGACCCTGACTGCCTTGGGCTGGTCAGGACAGAGTTAGCTTCTGCTCAGTCTATAACATTGACTTCCAAACAGGCCCACCTTGGCTTCTGCCCAACTGATGAACTTCTTTTGGACACTTGAATCTGTGCTGAGTTATCGGGCCACCATCATAAAGATATTCAAGGACATGGGCCGATTCACTGTGAACAAGGTGGCACTTTCTACCAAAGATGTCCTGATCCTCTTACACAAGTGGAGCCTCATTGAAAGAGACACAAAGCTCCAGGGAGAGCTGAAAGCAATCATTGAGCAGCACCAAGCCAAGGACCTAATGAGTAAGTCCGCCTCCGTGCTGCCCTCTGCCTGGCTCCACCTAGAGCAGCCAGCCTGCCTCTCCTTGGCTGGTTCCAGAGCTGACAGGGCACAGAATGGATATGAGGACCTAGGTTTGGATTCCAGCCCCATTGCCTAGGGGTCTTGCTTGCCTTTAGATAAGACAATACCCAAGTGTGTTAGCTTTCTGTCACTGTGACAGAGTACCTAAAAAGATAAATTTATGGGATCGAGGATTTTATCCTTTGTGTGTTTCAATCCATGGCTGCTTAGCCCCAGTGATCCAGGCCTGTGTTGATGTAGACTATGATGGTGGAAGCCTCTGGGAGAACAAAGTTGCATACTTCACAGCGACCAGCATGTAGGAAGAGGGAGGAGAAAAGGGAGCCCGAGATGAGATGCACCTTTAAGGGTGCATTGCCTGTGACCTGCTTCCCAGAGTTTCCACACCCCTTAAGCTATGAGTGTGTAAATATTGTAATCCCTTCACCCTCCACCCTTCTGAACTTTTTTTTTTTTTTTTTGGTTTTTCGAGACAGGATTTCTCTGTGTAGCCCTGACTGTCCTGGAACTCGCTCTGTAGACCAGGCTGGCCTTGAACTCAGAAATCCACCTGCCTCTGCCTCCCAAGTGCTGGGATTAAAGGCGTGCGCCACCACCGCCCGGCTCCTTCTAAACTATTTACTTCAATACTGCTGCCTTGGGAGCAAACCCAAACCACAAAGTTTTTAGGAATGTGTACGATCCAAACCATAATATGAGAGTGTGGAGGTGCTCACCTATAGAGGAGGTGCTCACCTATAGAGGAGGTGCTCACCTATAGAGGAGGTGCTTACCTATAGAGGAGGTGCTCACCTATAGAGGACGTGCCTAAAACTGACTTGTTTTCACCTAGTCTTCCCCTCCGATGTCAAAAGAACAGAGTGGAGAGGCCTAGGAGAAAGCAGGGCTTGTACAGTATTGTCACACATGCAGAGCATGTTCATGATCCCCAGGCTGGGCACGTGGACGTGGTGGCTCATGGTCAGCCAGAGAAGTACACCAGGCCCAAGTGAGCATGCGCACCCAACCCTGTGTGGATGCGGAAACCCTAGCTTTAACTCCTTTTCTGTCTGTGCTTATAGAAATGCTCAAAGATAAGAGCAGGCCTGTGGTGGCTGCCCAGGCCCGAGGCCCACGGGGCCGGAAGAGGAGGCATGGAGGGCTGGAGACGACTGCTGAGCCCCAGATGGAAGTATCCAGTGTGGAGAAATGCAAGGACCTCCTGAGGGCCACACTGACCCACTGGGGGCCAGCTGACCCCTTGCCTGGACCCACACAGGGTTCTGTGGGCCAGGCTATCCCCAGGAGTAAAACACTGGGCTCTGCGCATGCTGCTGTTTCTTTGGTGGCCAGCTGGGTGCTTCGGTCATTGGCTGAGCGCCCTGTCAGCAGGGCAGAGGTTACAAGGCTCCTTGACTGGCTCAAGAGCCACATTTTGCCACAGCCAATGGTAGTAGCTGAACTTCTCAGAGACAGCGCCGTGAAGACTGGCATCTTTAAGCTGTATAGTCATCACTGCAGTCCCCAGGGCCTCGTGGGACCTGCACGGGATGTGGCCTGCAAGTTCAGCATGGTCATGCTGCAGTTGTTAGTGGCCCAGGGCCAGAAAGAGAGCCCTTTCCACTCGGTGGCAGAGGCCCTGTGTCTTGATTCTCTGAATGAAAAGGATGAAGCCAAACGAGGTAACGTGGGCTCTTTTGTCACACCTAGAGACATATGTGGGGTGGGCGAGGCTTCAGCTTGGCGCTATGACATTTAGCTGGTCCCTTACCAAGGCTGGGAGTGACAGAGAGGGATGTAAAGAAGAGAAAGTCTTTCTCCTTAATGACAGGCATGCTTATGGTGATAAGCAGCACCCTTAGAACCTTAGGGTCCTGGTGATGGTTTGTATATACTCAGCCCAGGGAGTGGCACTATTAGATGGTGTGGCCCTGTTAGAGCAGTTGTGTCACTGTGGGTGTGGGCTATAAGACCCTCATCCTAGCTCCCTGGAAGCCAGTATTCTGCTAGCAGCCTTCAGATGAAGATGTAGAACTCTCAGCTCCTCCTGCACCATGTTTGCCTGGGTGGTGCCCTGCTCCCACCTTGGTGATACTGGACAGAACCTCTGAACCTGTAAGCCAGCCCCAATTAAATGTTGTCCTTAAAAGACTTGCCTTGGTCAAGGTGTCTGTTCACAGCAGTAAAACCTTAACTGAGACAATCCCTCAAAGGACACTGACCCTAGAGAGCAGTGTTTTGATGTACTAAACACAGGGCTGCTGTGCCCCATGGTGGGCATGCACAGGTACCCACACAGGCAGTGGTGCTTGGCCTTCAGCTGGCATCTAGAGGCTCGGATGCAGGGCAGAGCGAATGGGTGACTGGCTCTGGCCTTGGTGGCTGAGATGGAGTGGCAGGTGTGCCCTCAATTTGGGAGAATGGACTCTATCTCAGGGAAGAAAAGGCTGGGCTGTGACCTCATCTGATAGCAGAAGGGACCCATCACTTTCTCAGCTGGCTGCAGCAGGAATAGAGGCTTTCTGCCTGGAAGCCTCACCTTTTCCTCAGTGTGTTCTTTGAGGTGGGAAATGCCAAGTCAGGGATAGCTCTAGGCACGAGACCCCTAGGCATGAGATCTCAGACCAGGATGGGACTTAGAGTAACTTCTCTTTAAGGTGTATACACAGTCATCAGAAGAAAGCTTAAAAGTGATAGAAAGGATAGCACAAAGTGGAAATTCATTTTTATTCATGCACTCAGCTGCGCTTACACAGGTTTTGACATAGTGTATCTGGCAGTTGTGCAAAGCCCTGGTGCATTGTGGGTGGGTGGTGTGCCTTCCATCTGAGCATGTGCGCATTCTAACGGTTTGGTCTGACTCCTCAGCTCCTGCAGCGTTCCTGGTGTCTCTGTATGTTAAGGACATGTGGCTGGGGGCCCAGCAGCCAGACACCTTCCTTGCTCACATCCGAACAGTCTGTGAGGCTGCCAAGGACATGCCACTTGATGAGCCGGAGGCCATTGTGGCGCTCTGCAGGAACGTGAACTCCTCAGCCCAGTGCTTGACTCGCTCCTGCTGAACAGAGCCCCAGCGGGTTCCAGGAAGCTTCAGTAGGTTCAGAGACAGACATAAACTGATACATGCAACTATTTTCCAATAAGAAAGCTAAGAGGACTTTATTCAGCTGACCAAAAAGTAAGCCCTTATAGTCAGATCTAGTGACTGAGGCACTGCCAAGGCCGTGAGGCCCATGGAGGGCTCAGATGGCTGCCATTCCTCCCCTGAAGCCCCTGACAGAGGAGCTAGGTGCTGCTCATGGATTGGTATTAAAGCTGAAATGTGAAAACTCTTGTGTCTTCGGTTGTACGTGACACGTGTAAAGTTGCCTCTGTTTGCTGTTTTATTTAAGAATGTTGAGTCCCTAAGGTATAAACCTCTACTTTGGGAAGATAGTCTATTTTTTTTAAGTTATATTTCAAAGAGGATTTTTGAGCTTTATAGTGTTTTGATAATAAATAGCTATTTTTGTGACTTGCTTTTGTACTTTGTTTCATTTTACAACCTATTTTTATTCTAGAAATCTGCATTCTAGTTCAGAATTTAACTTTTATGGTTCACTGTTACTAGGTGTTGTCCCTGATAAAAGACAGTGTGAAAGTTCATGGAATTTATAGATAAAATACTTGTATACACTGGTCCCTTGGGTTTGATGTGCCACCTGGGAGCTGGCGATTTAGTTTGTCTGTGCGGAGTGTATGTAATACTAAGAATGGCTTGGGGTTTTTTTGTTTGTTTGTTTTATTATTATAAATAAGTACACTGTTGCTGTCTTCAGATGCACCAGAAGAGGGCGTCAGATCTCATTACGGATGGTTGTGAGCCACCATGTGGTTTCTGGGATTTGAACTCAGAACCTTCGGAAGAGCAGTCTGTGCTCTTAACCACTGAGCCATCTCTCCAGCCCAGAATGGCTTGGTTTTGTTTACATTGTTCTGTGCATCTGTGTGTCATCTTGTTACACAGACACGTGTCTATAAAGACAAGGGTCATTTACCTTTAATGCAGAGAACACACAGGAAGCCCAAGGGCGCTGAGGTGGAGAGCTGACTTTAAATTGCCGTTTACTGAGACTGTCCTGCTTTCTGTGCATCTCTGACTAGCATGCAGAGAGACACTGGCTGAAAAGGCAGGATCAGGTTTGTGTCCCTAAAGCCCAGTCCTCTGAAAGCAAAGGAGAGGGCCACCAGACCCCAGCAAGTCTCCACAGCCTCTCACAAGCTCCATCTTCTGCCTCCCCTAAGTTCAAGGGCTCTGGTCCTGTGAGGTGACCTCATCTGCAGTCTGATGGCAGCAGCCACCCTTGGCTTGACCTTGGGTCCAGGTAGGCAGGTAGGCTATGGTGAGAAGTCAGCTCGTGTTCTCTCCCTTCCCTCTCCTGTCAGTCTGGTCACATCACAGGGACACCGGTGGCCTTTGGTGGTGGCGGTGACTGCAGAGCAGATCCAAGCTCAGGAGCCGCTCTTCTCTTCATCTTTTGTTTAACTTCACCATCCCCAAGTCTGGCGAGAACACACCTGGCCCACACCCTGTGGAGAGTGAGTGGCACGTGGCCTTCTGCACACGGCATTGTGTTCTGCAGCTGGCCTTCTGCACCTACAGCCCACATCTGAGAGACCAAGTCAGTCACCTCTACTGACGGGTGGAGGCTTCTCTTGTCTGCTAAGCAGTGTGGTCACAGTCAGTCACCTCTACTGATGGGTGGAGGCTTCTCTTGTTGTCTGCTAAGCAGTGTGGTCACGGCGCGCTTCACCGTCCCACTGCGCCGGATGGAGGTGGTGGTATAAGACATTTCACAGAAGGGATTTGCTCATCCAGGTTTTGCCATTACCCCATCCCCATCAGTACCAAGAGGCTGCCTTAGCATAAACACTGGTGAAAAGGGACAGCCATTATTTAAGAGTAAAGCCTACCATCTCCCTGACTGCGGCCCAGAGGTGCACCTACCAGTTTTGGGGGCCTTGCGTCTTATCAACCAGGCCTTCCGTACTAGAGACCTAGTCGTTTCAGGCCCTTAGAGCCACAGTCCCACAAAGGAGCATCTGAATGGGAAGCTACTTGCTTCGGATTCAGGCCCTGTTTCTGAGACGCTCCGGGGGCTCTTGTCGAGAAAGGCTGTGGGGCAGGGGAGCTGTGATCTGGTGAGCTGGCCCAGGAGGGCACACACTGTGTCAGTGGAGGGCACACGGGAGGTCTGCAGGCTTCCCTGGCATCCTCATGGGAGTATGTGTACCACGTGTGCTCAGACACAAGGGTGATAGATAGAGGAAAGCCAAGGTTTCTTTATCCTAATTCACATTTTATTTCCCTGTGTATCCCAAAGCAAATGTAAGCAGCAAGCAGGCTAATCATGCTCAACAGAATCAGCGGTATCTAGGGCAGCTCCTGCATCTCGCTGGATCATTAGTGTGTGTGATGGTCCTCTTTGTAAACTTGGTTTTGTCCCGGTCAGTTTCCACTACATTTAAGGCCATTGTAAACGGCCCTAAGAAGATGCAGCTGCCCGGTTGGTTTGAGTTCACCGGTTTGCTTGAGCACGACTGGCTCTCTGGCATCATCCGTTCTGCAGCTGAGAAGTTCTGTCTCCAGGCTCACCGCTGCTTGAGCATGAGGTCAGCTGATGTCCTGGGACCCCCATCCTGAACCTGGTCCTAGGGGAGAGCCAGGGGCCCCGGGGCTGAGGCAGGACTCTGCTGCGTTAACCACTGGTCAGTGCCAGCCCTACTTCCTGGATCCTCTGTTGTCTGCAGGGAGGCCCTCCGGAGGCACAGGGGGAGGTTGAAACCGTGAGCCCATGGACATATTGGCTGGGGTTGGGGACTGTGCCTGTGGACAGAGCAAACAAGAGGCAAACATCAAGGGACTGGCTAGAGAATACCTCTTAGCTCGAGGGCTCATCTGTCCCTTCCTGACCCGAGCCTGTGGAGAAGCTGAGGAGCCAGAGACTCAGGCATCCGGCCACATACCAAAGTCAGCTCGTTTCATGGCCACGCTAACCAACTTTAGCTAAGAAATCTGTCTTCTCTGGATTTCCAGGCCCTGGGGGTGCTGGAGACCGTGAACATGGCTGCCTGGCATGAACCTCGGCCACTACTCCCTACCTGAACCTGCCTTGGATCTTATTCACAGAATGGTATGGTACTGCCTTGTAAGTGGCGGGAGCATGGCCAGTGATAGGCTGAGCTGGAGAGCCATTCTCCATGTGGCTGCAATGCTAACACAATGAAGGCCATGCCAGGGGTAGGGGAGAGCCGCTGGGGGCCAAGCCACCATCTGTGAAAGTAAAGTCTGTCTTATCTCTGGGTGGGGGTGGGGTCCTCACACAGTGTCTCAAGGGCCTTTGCTTTCTTTTTAGATTTCTAAAAATAATCAGGCTTGTGTGTGTCAGTGTAAGTGTATGACACCCAAAGAGTCCAGAAGAGGATTTGAGATCCACTGGAGTTGGGTATCAGGCAGTTGTAAACTGGGAACCCAACTTGGGTCCTCTGGAGGAACAGCAAGTGTCCTTAATTACTGCGCCATCTCTTCAACTGTGTGTGTGTGTGTGTGTGTGTGTGTGTGTGTGTGTGTGTGTGTACTTCCTCACTACAAATACACTCAAACGCACGCACGCGCGTGTGTGTGTGCGCGCGCACACACACACACACACACTCCTAACTAGACTAGAGCTCCATGTAGACCTCAAACTCATAGAGATCTCCCTGCTTCTGCATTCCAAAAGCTGGGGCAGCAGTTACAAGGTAGACTAATCTAGAAGGCCAGTTACCCAGCACCAGAGAATCTCTATACAGTGAACTAGCCTTAGTGCTTGGAGCTTCCAAAGCTCACCTCAAATTTAAGCAGCAGGGATTGACCAAGAGACCGTGACCAGAGACACCTTAGCTAGGGCCCTGTATTTCTTGTGAGCCTAGCCACAGCATTTAACTGGCTCCTGGTGTTATTTGAGCTCTATTTTCTTTTAACCATTTTATATTACAAAGCCCATACATACAAGATGTTACTTCAGGCTCCTTAATATCAGTATATATCTGTCACCATGCTAATTTTGAAATAATGACGCCATTCCCAAGAAAACCTCATTATCAGTTCCTTCCTTTCATCTACCTTCCTCCAAGCCCGAGGTAACTAGCAGTGTCCCCTCAGTCTCTGACTTTGCCTGTTGTAGATATGTCACATGAAGAGAATCAGGCAGTATGGTTTTATGTTTGTCTTCTTGCACTCAGCGGGATGTTTCAGAGGGAGAGTCATGAATGGTTTACTGATGAGGACATGCTAGTGGGTCTCTAGGTGGTCTCTGTGCAGACATCACAGGCTGTACTCACATAAACTTGTGGAACCACTTCTGTATGTACTGATTGTCGTTGTGAGGCCATTATCTGCTCGTTCATGTTAGCATGAACGAGTGCAGGTCCTGTGGATGCCATACAATACTACCGGTCAACATTTGCATTTGTCCCAAGGCCTGCCTTCCTACTTACCTCATCTGCGGGGAGCCCGACCAGGACATGTAGAGCAGAATGAGGAAGAGAAGCACCACGAAAGTAGCCAGGCTCAACCACAAGGCAATGACGATGGAATCTGCAGGAAGAAACAGAATCAGCTGAGTCCGCCAGGCAGCAGAATGGTCCTCCGCCAGAAGTCAGGAGACAGTGCATCCCAGAGTGTCTCTGCTAGCTGTTAAGACTGGGAAGGTTTCTAGTGACAGCCTTGGGAGGAAAGAGAAGTGTTCCAGCAGCTTCTCCTCAGCTGATGGCAAACTAAGTGTTATCTCCACACAAGCTTGGAAGAAGAATCCACTGCCAGTGGTGACTTTACGACTTCCTTTTCTTGTTGAATAACAAGACTCTCTGAGCCTTGGTGACAGGCCCCAGGAGGAACAGCCATCAGGGACCCCATTCCCAAAACCTAGAACTTCCCAGGGCCTGTTAGAGGTTAAGGCCCTTACGGTCTCACATTGCATCAAAACAAAAGGTTCTTTGTGAATACTCTATAGACAGATGAGCAACCATCCACAGAAATCGTTATGTGAGAGATATGCAAGTTATCTAAGTGGATGGAAATGGGGCTCTGGCCATACGTATTAGCATCACTGCTTTTAGGACTTACAGCCATTCCAAGGCTAGGAGTGCTGGTGAGTGGGTACCAACATCCTCAGATGCTTATGTCCGTTGTGGAAGCCCACTGTATGCCCCTAGAGCCCACACAATGCTGCCACAACCGTCAGTCATCTCCAGATGATTCTCGAGACCCAGTATAACATGGGTGCATACAGACAGCTGCTGTGTTCCGTAGGGAATAAGGGCAGACAAGGGTCTATTTCTAGTACATATCTGATTTTTTTTCAAGTAATTCCAATCTGTGTATATATATTGTTGGCCGTATTTGAAAAGAAAATGCTATCTCTGCTTCCTATGACCCAGACAGGTAGAGAAATGGAAGATTTGCAGAAGTGGACCTCGGACCCTAACAGTTAATGTCAAAACTGAGGCTTGGGACAGAGGAGGTGATTCCGCTGGTAAAGAGCCTACTCCACAAGCATGAGGACTTGCAGTCAGATCACAGGCATGGAAAAGCCAGGTGCTCATCTGTCACCCTACTGCTGGGAACTAGGAGTGAAGACAAGGGGGTCCCCAGAGATCACCGGCCGGTCAGCAGTTGATGAGCTGCTGAGCTTCAGGTTTATATTATACACACGCACACACGTACACACACACACACACACACACACATACACACACACACAGACACACACACACACACACACACGGGGATGGGGGGATGCTATACTTGGATAAAGACACAAGCCCCTGCCTTTTAATACATCAATCAGTCCTTTACAGCATTCACACACCAGGGATGCAAGGACAGCAGAGGCCCATTTCTGGCCCTTGTGTCTTCTCCCTTCTCTGTCCCTAAGGTAAGAAGCATGAAGCAGTTTTAGAGGATCTCTGGGCTCCTGGGAAGGGGAAGGTCATATGGATGTCCTACACTGAAAGATCCCAGGTCCAAAGGAAACTCCAGTTCTCCTGCCCACAAAAGGCCACCCAAGTATCCAGAAATGAGCTCAAGCTGGAGTGCAGGAGGGGTTCTGCCAGTTAGACAAAAGCCAGCGTTCCTCGGGAACTTGTGAAACTGGTTCTCATCTGCTAGAAGGAGTTTCCCTTACCTCTGGCAGAAGGGACTCCAGGCTTTCTATCTGTGGTGTCTATTAGCACATCAAAGCTCATGCCAACCTCCAGGCTCCCTCAGTATCACAAGGTAGACATTTCAAGCAGCCTTTGTCCTTCTCACCCGCCCTTCCATAGCTTCTGTGACCTCTGTCCAGGTCATAGGCTTCTCTGCCATCAAGCCCTTCCATAGCCCCCAGAACCTCCCTCCAGCTCACTGCTTCTCTACCTCAGCTTCTCCTTCTCCTCATAACCTGCTCTTCCAGCTGTTCCCGCTCTGCGCTGCTGTTTATTCTCTGTCCATTGTTACCCCCACACTCAAAGACTGCCCTGCTGTGTCCTGCCTGCCCTGGCCGTGTCCTGTCTGCTGGCCATGTCCTGTCTGCAGGCCATGTGCAGTTTCTACTTTGCTCTGGACTCTTCCTGATGCCTCTGGCTGTCCTTTCTCATATCTACAGTTAAAACCTTCCCTTAACCACCCCATGGCCAGTTTATACAACATCTCTTTGAGAGCATCCCTCTGGCTTCCTCAGCACACCTTGCCAGGTGCCCGGACTCCTGTAGAGTTACAGTTTATTTAATAACTCCCAGGTATGAGTGGATGCTTTCTCAAAATTTAGTTTGGGTTTTTCTTCTGGAGGGTATTTCTGATTTCTGTGGACATTAATGCTCTCTTTTCCTCTTCATCAAAATGATGAAACCTTCGAGGTCCCGGCTCCTCAGTAAGTCCCACCGCCTCCTCAAAGGAGACGGCTTCAAGCCTTTAGCAGCCGGGAGCCCCCTTTCTCAGAACTGTCTGTGCAGCCCTAGCCATGATGCCTCATACGGAGCAGGAAATGAGATGACCTCCTGCCTGGAACACATGGCCTACAGAGAAGTGAAATTAAATTTTGTCAGACTAAAATGAGGATCAGTAGCCAATAGTCAATTCTATGCTAAATCCACTCCTCTCGTGTTCCTTTGAAAAAGAAAGCCAAGAAAAATAGTTTCTTCCTCTTCCGTTGAAAGTTCATGAGCGCTCACAGAGAACATTTTGTTCTAAAAGCAAGAACCATCCCCGCAACCCCCAGCCCCNCTCCTGGCCTTCCTGCTCAGTCTTTTCTCCTCCATCCCTCTTGTCCTCCCCCACCCTCCTGTCCTCCTCTCTTCTGCCCTTCCTTCCTTCCTCTCCCAGTTCCCACTGTGGGTCGTAAGGAATCAAATACCAAAGGAGGATTCACCAGAAAAAGATCCCAAGTCACACAGAGCATTGCACACTGTGGTCCACACAGAGCATTGCACACTGTGGTCCCAGCCGCTTGGGAGACAGAGGTGGGAGGACCTCTGGAGCCTGGGAGTCAGGACCAGGCTGGCCAATGTAACAAGACCCTGCCTCTTATAAGAAAACTTGCAGCAAGCATGAACAGCTTTGCTTTATGTCAGAGGAGTTCTCTAACAGCTTGCCCCACAACACCATGACCAAAGTCCCTGACAAACAACTTAAAAGGGGAGGATGTGTGTGATGAATTTGGTTCATGGTTCTAGAGACTTCAGTTTGTGGTTGCTTGGCGTGCTTCTCTGGATCTTTGGTGAGGCTGGGGGTCGTGGTGCAGAGCATGTGACAGAATGGACCTGCTCACATCATGGTAACCCGGGAGCATAAAGACAGAGTCCTGGACCCAACATCCTCTTCAAGGGAATACGACCAGTGACCTAACCTCCTTCCGCTAGGCCCCACCTCTTAGCCTCCTCTCTCTCTCATCAACAGCATCTCAGGCACCGACTGAGTTTTCAGGCTATGATCTAAGTATGGAGTTAATTAATGGAGTTAATTAAACCACCTCAGAGTAGGCCTTCCTCAGAAAAGGCGCTCAGCGTAGCTGAGCAAGAACCAGTCAAAGCTGGCTTTTGTTCTGACGACACAAGCATTCGCCTTTACCTATCAGTCAAATATTCCGAACACATCCCTAATTAGTTCCCAGAAACAAGCCACCCTGAGCACTTGCATGTCACCTCTCTCCAGAGATGTTCCAGAGAGTGCTGTAGTTACACAGAGCCAGCTTCAGATCACAGGGATCCGGCCACAGAGTCACCCAAGTGTTGTCCCCTGAGTGGCCATTTGAGGAAAGTTCATTCAAAAGCAAACACTGTGACATCTGTCTTTAACTATAGCTTTCAGGATTTAGGTAGTGTGCCTGTGTGTGTATGTGTGTGTGTGTCTGTGTGTGTGTCTGTGTGTGTGTGTGTGTCTGTGTGTGTATGCAGTAGACCAGTAGAAATCATGGACAAAGTCTGAAATAGATTGTTCTTGTGGGAGAAAGCAATTAGACACAACCCTTCGCCTTGTGTATGCTGAAGCCCCTGTTGTTTTTGGAAGCGATGGATTCATGGTGTGTTTCTGCTCTCCTTCCCTCGGCTCTCAGAGCAGCAGTGAGTCGACAGCATAGATGAAGCTGCTGGAGGCAGGGCAGCAGCAGAAGTCAATGTGGATGGTGACAGATTCTTCCTAACCCGTAATTAAAGGGAAAGAGACATATGGACCATAGAGGTAGATAACAGAGCATTACAGCCAGTTCCCCTCGAGGGAAATCAATCTATCTTGCTGCTCTCTGAACAGAGGCACTAACCAGTCACTGGAGAGCCATCTTATTAGGATAATTTGCTTTGTCTCTGTAAGATTGGAATGTAGGATTGGTTTTCTTCTCAGTGTGGCCCCCAAGAGGGGGACAGACGTGAAATCAAACCCGCCAGCTCTGACGGGTTCTTTGAAAGCCCATCTGCCTGTTCTACTGTGTTAACATACTCCATGAAACAGACACAAGCTACACAGAAACCTACATGGCTAACATCCTTGTAAAGTGCCCGTGACAGAATCATACCAGATGCTGACCTGCCGCTTGATTATGGCAGCCACAGCCTTCAGCTTAGTCCTGATTTCCTTTCTTCTGGGGCAGGGGAGGTGACTTGGGATGCAACTGTTATGTTATCCTTTGCAACACAGAGAACTAATCTCCTAAGAAACTAGGAGGTTCAGAAGCAAATTAATAGTATGTATGTGTATGTGATATACATGTGTATGTGATATACATGTGTGTGTGATATACATGTGTGTGTGGACACATGCAAGTGCCACGGGGCACATGCGGAGGCCAGATGGCCATTGGTCCTTGCCTTCTACCTTATTTGATACAAGATCCCGCCACTCCTGTGTACCCGAGGCTAGCTAGCCCATGAGTACCCACAGATTTTCCTATTTCTGCCTCCTGTCTTGCATAGGAGTCCTGGGATTACAGATCCGGGCTACCATACCCAGTTTTAATGCGCACTCAGGGGATCCGACCTCTGGTCCTTATCCTTTTGTTTTAAACACTGAGCCACTTCTTCATCTTGCAATTAATATAGTCTTTACTGCATTTATATATCGCGTGTGCATGGCCCAGCGTATGTGTGTAAGTCAGAAGACAACTTGTAGAGTCAGTCTCCTATTACCCGGGTCCCAGGAATTGAACTTAGGCCATCAGGCAAGACTGAACTCACAGACTCTAAGATGGCCCCGGAGTCCTCCCACAAGCCAGGAGTCCTCCTACCCAAAACAGTGACGCAGCTTTACAGAGCAGGTGGTGACCAAGCGCGACATCTTCCACGCTCAAAAAAAATTACAGAATCTGAAGATCTCTCAGCTTTGCATCTGAATGGTGTTCATTTCAAAAAAAGGTTTTCTAAAGGGAAACCTACATTTTGTCCAGACCAACATGTTCCCTCGGGTTCAGAACTTGCTGCAGTATTTGCAAGTAGGTGCATTTTTCACCCACCCCACCACTTCCTCCTTCTACACATCCTCCTCACCGAGAGTCATGTGTACAAAAACCTGCCCGTGGAGGGCACTTTTCTCTACCTTCCCTCAGACAACACACAGAAAAACCGCTGTCTCCACAGAGCGCTTCCGAGAGTACTGGGCCAAAGGGGAGTCTTTAAGAAGCATGGATGGGCACCTGCATTTGCACCTTGGAAAGGAAACAGGAACCTTGCCCCAGAGGATACACGGAAAGGCTGTACAGGGGATCTGCCTGGCCTTTGCCTTCTTTCGGAAACACTAGCATTTATTTATTTATTTATTTTTGAGCTGATATATAACCAGTTTTTTCCCTTCCATAAGGAAACTATTTCATCCCTTTGAGAAATTCCATTTGCTTTCTGATAGAGACATTATGTGGATATTGTGAGGGAAATATCGGCAGAACCACTTTTTAGTAGGGTCGGCCCAGGCAGGTTCCCCGCTGAGAGCGCTATCCCAGGGTTCTGTCTTTAGGCTCACTTTCTCCACTGACCTTTGACCTTGACCAAATAGCTCGACTGATTCGGGAAGATTATCCCGGAGGTTTCCCAAGAGATGAACGAAAGCAGACGAGCAAGCAGATGTTAAGCCACGCCCATCTTCCGAGGCCACGCCCACTGAACACTGTTGGCAACTTAGTGGAGCTTACAACAGACCTCTGAGAGGTGGCAGGATAGATCTCCCAGATCTCAGTAAGGACAGTGAGACAAAGAGTGAGGAAAGGTGAACTGTGCAGTTTGAGGAACCTCGCTCAGCTTGCTGGAGCCCTAAACAAAGGCAGCTTCATCAGGAACTGTACCTTCAGAAGAGAAGCAAAGGGGCTCTGGGAGGCTCTTGGTTCAGCCCTCAGCATCCCAGGGTGAGAGAAAAGGGTCATGAAAACGCAGGACAGGGGGCTGGTGAGATGGCTCAGTGGTTAAGAACACTGACTGCTCTTCCAGAGGTCCTGAGTTCAAATCCCAGCAACCACATGGTGGCTCACAACCATCTGTCATGGGATCTGATGCCCTCTTCTGGTAAGTCTGAAGACAGTTACGGTGTATTCATATAAGTAAAATAAAAAGAAAAAATAAGAAAATGCAGGACAACTATTTGGGAAAGTGGGGACCAGGGGGAAAGGACATGGGGACCAGGGAGGGTGATAGGGGCTAAATAGGACCAAAGTTCATCATTAGCCATGGTCATGCACACCTGTGGCCCCAGAACCTGGGTCACTGAGGCAGAAGGATTGCTGTGAGTTTGAGCAAATCCTGTGCTATGTACTGAGTACCAGCAGAGCCAAAGCTATATAATAAGACCCCCTTCTCAAAGAAACAAAGACAAAGAAAACCACACTGTCTGCATTATCTGCATTAGGAAATGTTATAATGAAACCCATTATTTTATTCAATTAATATACACTAATAAATATAAAAATAAATAGAAATAAATAGAAACAGAAATAAAATAAATATAAATATAAAGAAGTGTGTATGTATGTGAGAGAGAGAGAGAGAGAGAGAGAGAGAGAAACAAATGCATTCATCTTAAAAGGTCTGAGTTAGCGAGAGAGCTCCACGGATGAAAGAGGCTCCCAAGCCTGAAGGTTTCCATACCAGGGGCTCATGTGCTGGAGAAACAGAACAACTTCCCCACACTGTCTTCTGACCCTCACAGCTGTACCGAGGCACCCCTACCCCCTAAATAAATAGATGTGAATTTTTAAAAGAAACCTTTTGCTTAATTTTATGGCAAGTTAACTCATAGCCTTACTACTGAAAGTTACAGATACAGTTTGAGTCCCATACCTGATTTGCTTATATCTGTGTGAGCACCAGCTGTGTTAACCCTACCGGGCATGTCTGCCGGAGTTAGTAAGGGACAGTCAAAGCCAAGAGGGCCTCAGCTCCGGCTCAGCCCCAGCCTCTGCCTGGCTACCTTCCTGTGTTCCGACTTACGCTTGTTGGCTTTCAGCTTCTTCTCGTCCACAGGAATGAGGTCTATGTAGTCCAGGTAATACTCATAGCCGGTGACCGGGATGGAGGCGTCGGTCCTGTTGGCCATGACTGTGGCTGCAGACAACAGTGTCTGTCAGAGGCTCACACCCAGAGCTGGGCTGTGAGCCCCAGAGACAAGATTGCTTAACTAATTTCTATCAGAATCACCCGGTTTGTCTGTGGCTCTCCCGGCATGGGGCCTGCCTACTTATCAGAGCTGCATGACTGGAAGGTCAGGGGGCCGTTCCCCTGTAGGGCTTCTGGTTCCTATCTCTCTTGGACAAAGCTCCAAAGGCTGCTAGAGACTCGCTTCCCATTCAGCTCTAGCTTGCCTCTCCGTGGAAGGATGAGGAACTGGACAAGAGATCAGATGACGGCAGAAAGTGTCTAGCAGTGCTGGACAGGCCCATCCTCTTTTGCCTCTGATAAATGAATAGTTAATGCAATCGCAAGGGAAGCCTGCCAGCGCCCTTGACTTACTCTGAGGCAGATCTCCGTGTTATTAAGCAACCAGTAGACCTCTGGCTTGGATTCCGAAGGCAGGCCCCGTATGTACTCTGTGATGTGCACAGAACTTAACTAGAACCCCCAGTCCCACTACTTAGCTGAATGTGTCCCCAGCTTTTACCCAAGGATCCAGGAACCAGTGGTATATCTGGTCAGCAGCCCACAGGACTGAACATAAGGGTCGGCCCAGCTCTCGGCTGACACCGAGGGTAAGGAGGAATCCGGGCTTCTGAGGGACCTGCTTCTAAGTTACACATTCAGTCTTTCACACAACCCCTAAGTGCTGCACTTATGAAGACAACTGGAAGGAGCAGCTAATTCCTGAGGCACTGTGGAATAGATGATGCCTTTGGGAGTTAGGCACTGATCCGGGGTCTTTCCTTCCTTCCTACTGTGTTTTAACCATTGACCAGGCAAGTTCCTGTTGTCTGCAGACCCTGTCTTATAACCAAACTCACTTCTGACATAAACTGCCCAAAGTTGGCAGACCCCTAGGGTTCTGGGCGCAGTCCCACAGAATCACATGCCTCTCCCCACAGCAGCTGTTAATCCTAAACCCTACGCTGTCACCTCAGTTCTGACGTACTGGCTGGACACAGAGGGTCCCACAAGCCCTTCCTCTGGTTCGGTCATGTGCTGGAATAGTTCCAGGACTCAGGAGAGCAATTCCTTACTGGATTCCTAGTGTATCCTAAATGGATACGACTCGCATATAGCCAGACTGAAGCTGTTGCTACCAAACCAGGCCCGCTTTGCGCAACACAGAGCGTGCCAACCTTTGGAAGTGGTTTTTACCGCAGAGTCTATGTGAGGCAAAGGCACAGAAGACTCAAGCCTCAACCCTGTGACCCTGAGGTGAGGGGGCAGGGACACGTAAAACTGCAGAGAAACAGGCTGCTCTGAGACTGTGATAAAAGGTGATTGGAGGGAAAGAATAAGAATTATGGGTGGCCTGAGTATGCGTCATCAAGTTTTGTGGCTCTTTACAGAACACAGTGGCATTAGTATGCTTTGCTGGTAATTTTCAGCTCTCTGACATCATGCACAGGAACAAGCGGGGGGTCGGGGAGGTTAGGTGTCAGCGCTCACCGGAGACGGACAAGAGCAGCCTCCACATTCTGAACAACGAAGGCAACCGTTAGCCCACGTCAAAGGGGTTACCTGGAACAAAGCCATGGAGAGTGTCGCTTAGCCCTGCAACCACCAAAGCTGTGGCTAGAAGCTGTAGCTGTGACTAAAAGCCAAGGAAGCGAAGGCGTTTACACTAAGGATGCTTCCCTTCATTTTGAGGTGTTAGGTGGAGGTGGGGAGCTTCCTGGCCTTCTCCAGGTCCATCCCCTCCTCCCCCAACAACTCCTTCCCTCCTGCAACTGGGGGCTACCCCAAACTCCTTGTACAGGGTCTCAGGGTTCTAGTGCGCACAGAGGTGAAGGATGAAATCCTTTGGTCCTGGTGACTGGTCTCAATCTCCAGGTGAGATCTGTCCTTCCCTCCCCAGAGACTAAAGTATAGAAGTATAGGCTAAGAGTTCAGCTCTCATTCTCTCTCTCTCTCTCTCTCTCTCTCTCTCTCTCTCTCTCTCTCTCTCTCTCCCTCTCTCTCTCTCTCTCTCTGTTTTGGTTTTTCAAGACAAGGTTTCTCTGTATAGCCCTGGAATACACTCTGTAGACCAGGCTGGCCTCAAACTCAGAAATCTGCCTGCCTCTGCCTCCCACATGCTGGGATTAAAGGCGTGCGCCACTACTGCCCAGATGAGTTCCAGTTCTCTTATAAACATGACTAGATCTTCTGACCGCTCCCAAGTCTCCACCTATCAACTTATTGCCCAGGTATGGATGGAGGAAATTGGTGTCTCAGGAACTCCATCTGAGACCTATGTATACGATTACATAACACAGCCCAGCACACCTTTGATCTCCAGCTTCCTCTGCCATCATGTACAAAGGGACCAGTCCATTTTGTTCCCACCTAGTGTTGTAGGGACACTGTGTAATTCATTTCCCCACAATGGTAGGCATTGGGATTCTTTTCAACAGGGGGCCTTGGGTAGCAGTTGTCCTTGTGACTCGCTTTGGCTTTGAGTAGAGGTCCTATTGACCTAGCATGTGACTCAGTGGCAGAGCACTCGCAGAGCTTCTACAAGGCCTTGGCTTGGTTCAGTTCTTAGCATTGAGAAAACAGCAAACAAATCCCACAAAGACCTTGTGTAAGTTCCAGGCCAAGGTCTCAAGGGTTTGACTCACTCACATTCTTCGGCAGCACTGACAGCAGGGGCTGGCCGGCCTCCTGGGAGCCAGGGGCAAACTGCACAGTCGAGAGCGAGATGAACCCCCACAACGCTGCCGTCTCCATGATGTGCAGATGGCGGGAGATCTATGAGGAAGGAAGCAGTGTAAACTGGGAGGTCACCCCACCCCCTCCCAGCCTGCTTTATATTGGCAGTCCACAGAGTTGTAAGAATTTGTGCTAAGTGAAAGTGTTGTGTGTATGTGTGTTGACATGCCTCCTCTCTCTCTCCCTCTCTCTCTCTCTCCCTCTATCTCTCTCTCTCTCCCCCCTTCCCCCCTCCCGTGTAGGCCAGAGGACAATCTTGAGGATCAGTTTTGTAGCATTCCTTGAGAGCCATGCACCTTGGTTTTTGAGGTTCTCTCTCACTGACCTGGAGCTCAACCAGTGCGCTAGGCTGGCTGGCCTGTGAGCCCCAAGGGTACCTGCATCTGCCTCCCCAGATGATATGCCAGAGATAACAAGCGTGAACCATCCATTACCTCAGGTTACTTTCTGACATGGGTTCTGGGGTTGTAAGTCACAGCACAGGTAACTGGTGGAGCGCCACGTTCCTGTCCTTTATGGTTTCAGTTCTTTCTGTCCTTCAACTTTGACATGTCCTAATAAGTTTCTGCAGAATATTTAATTCACTCTACACTTTTATGAACTTCTCCGAGTGCTTTGTGAAGTGTATGAGACAAAGACCATGATTTACTATAATCAGAATATATTGAAAATCTCAATCAGACTAAATGTGTTCCATAAAATTTAAAAAAAAAAAGCTGTAAAAATGCTATAACCGTCAACCAACTGTAGTTGTTTACCTGTAAAGGTGTTAAACTAAAACCCAATCTGGAGCATTTTGTTTGTTGTGTTTTTTGGTTTTAGTGTGTGTGTGTGTGTGTGTGTGTGTGTGTGTAGACAGTGTAGTCCTGGCATTCCTGAAAACTTACTATATAGACCAGGCTGTCCTGGAACTGAGAGCTCTGACTGCCTTTGCCTCCTGAAAGCTGGAATGAACAGTGTGCACCACCACCACCCAGCCACATAATTGTGGAGTAGCACATATCCTGCTAATGGGTCTCCAGGTAACAGCTGCAAAATATGGATAAGATACAGTAAAGCAGGTATTCAGAGGCTTTGGAGAAGGACAGAGAACCATGGAAACAAAAGGGAGATCAACACCAAGAGAGAGGAATAGCACAGGTAAGATTTGTATTTATTGGATTATACATATACACATATATCATATATATAATACATATATATATACATACACACATATATACGCATCATATACATATATATCATATACTTCTACATATATCACATATAATCTACATATTCATATACACATATACATTCATATACATATGCATATTCACATACATATACACATTCATATACACATACATATTCATATATACATACACATCCATATACACATACACATTCATATACATATACACATATACACATAGACATTCACATACATATACATATTCATATGCATATGCATATGCATACTTGCCTAGCAACACTCCAGGCTCTAGGTTCAGTCCCTTATTCCACAGTTTAAAAAATAAAATTGGCCAAACCCTCAACTGAGAAGTATATGTATGTGTATGTGCATATGCATGTACATATGTATATGTATTATATATTATATTTGTATTTATGCCTGTTCTGGGGACATCCACATCCCACAGACAACACAGCATAAACCAGTGTGAAAACAAAAGTTTAATTGGTTTTTGTAGTCAGAGGGCAGAGCTTGGGGTAGGAGAGTATTGAAATGGGCATGGGGTAGGGAAGCCTTAGAGGATAGAAGGCCATAGTTAGCCCCAAGATGTTTATAGTGTTAAGTGCTAAGGGTGTACGTAGCTCAGTGGTAATTGCTTAGCAACACTCCAGGCTCCTGGTTCACAAGAGTTCCACAGTTAAAAAAGTAAAATTGGTCAGATCCTTCACTGGGAAAGAGAATCAAAATGAAAGTTCACAAGAGGCAAAGATCAACAGTTGAAGGACAATGACAGCTGCTGTCCCCACAAATCACCTGCAGTGCAATGTCCCTCTTTAATTTCTGTTGCTGTGACGAGTAGACACCATGACCAAGGCAACTCTTATAAAGGACAATATTCAGTTGGAGCTGGCTCACAGTTTCAGAGGTTCAGTCCATTATCATCATGGCATGAAACATGGCAGCGTGCAGGTAGACATGGTGCTAGGGAAGGAGCTGAGAGTTATACTCTTGATCTGCAGACAGCAGGAGTGGACTGTGTGTGCCACTGGCACATCTCAAAGCCCTGCCTCCACCGTGACAAAAAATCACAACACCACACCTCCTAATAGCACCACTGCCTGTGGCCAAGCAATCAAACACATGAATCTATGGGGCATTTCTAGTCAAATCACCACACTGACCAAATCAACTTAGGGGATAAAGGGTTTATCTAGTTTGTTTCCATTTATCACTGGGGGGGAAGCCAAGGCAGAAGGACTCAGAGCCCCTAAGAGCAGAGTCAAAGCCACCCACACTGCCTGCCTGTTCTGCTCAGCCCCACTCATGCTGGCTGCCTGCTTTACTCTTACGTGGCTCAGGGCCCAGCCCAAGAAATGGTATAGCCTATGTTCAGGGTGAGTCTTCTATCTCACCTATGTTAGGTAAGGCAACCAAAACAGTGCCCCACAAGCTCACCCACAGGCTGACCTCAGGGAGCCCTCAGTCACTAGGCTTGACAGGAGCTCGTGGCGAACCATACTCTGACCCAGTGAGTGACACACGCTCACTCTATAGCCACAGCGATGCTGGCCCCTCCAGCTTCTCATATTTTTTCCTTGCAGTGCTAGTCTCAGTAATGAGAGTGCGGGTGTTTTTGACTCGCTATCTATCCCTGCTTTTTCTAGATGTAGGAAAGCGGGTCTCCGGGAGCAGACGGACTAGAATCCTCTAGAGATGTGGCTCACAGTACACCGCTTGGAATTCCTGGGTCCACTTTCGGCTCCGTGAAGGTGGGCCTGCTTAGTGTGGAGGGACTAGGTGAGCTATTGCTCATTTAATTCGAAGTCCTTAACTTTCTCAAAGGCGGCGGAAGGAGCTGCAATACCAGCAGATAGCACTCCAGCACCCCAGTTCACCAGCCTTCGCTTAGGAAGACCGCAGGACGCATTCGTAATGAGCGCGTCTCGCGCGCCGGTCAGATGGCGAGCATGCGCCTTAGATGCAGTAGGGTCCTTCTTCAGGCCCCACCCCCTCGGGCGGTGCCCCGCCTCTTGCGCATGCGCAGCTGTGCTATTCCCGTGAGGCTCCGGGGCGCGGCAGATTCGTAAGTCATGGCTGCTTCCTGGTCTTTGGGATGCTCCTCTACTGCTTGTGCCTGAAACCGCCTGGGCACGTCAAGCGAGTCCTCGCTGCTGAGGAAGCGGCTGTCGGAAGACTCGAGCCGCTTCCTGGGGCTGCAGAAGTGGGCGAGCATGGCGAGCGCAGACGCGTCGGGGCTAGAGCCGGAACGGCCTGAGGAGAAGGCGGCCGCGGCGGAGAACCCGCTGGTGTTCCTGTGTGCAGGCTGTCGCCGGCCGCTGGGCGACTCGCTCACCTGGGTGGTCCACGAGGAGGACACCAACTGCATCCTGTTGCGCAGTCAGTTCGGGTCGCTCTCCCGCGTCGGGGGTTCCTTGGGGCTGCCGGGGGCTGGGCTGGGGGCGTGAGCTGTCCCAGCAAACCGCAGGAGAGGCGTCCCTGTGGGTGGCTCACGAGTGACAGGTCTTTTCCCTGGGTCTCCCACGCCCCCAAGGGCAGCGGTTGAGCATCATCCTGACGTTTTAGCAAGGTGCTTCCTTCAGGGCAGTGTTTTCACACCTGACGGACTCTTGACAGCTGCTTTGGGGACTTAGCTTAGTGCCCTTGGGCAGTCTGTTCAACTGCTTGTGCCTCAGTTTCTCGTCTCCAAAACGAGGGATAATGCATGGGATAACGGGGACGATTAAATAAGTGTATGGTATATGGCCACAGAGTAGGCGATTTCTTTACTGGGTGAGTCCCTTGATAGAATTTATTTTGATTCAAGCATTGCCACTATTAACTAGGCCAGCCTAAAATTGGGTTTAGATTTTTGATATAGTAATTTTTAAAATGGCTTTAAAAGAAGTAGCATGTTAAGTCTTTTGTTTTATTTTTATCCCCCTTTTTTGTAGCTTTTCTAACTTGCTCTCTGTATGTATTAATACTGTTGTTAGGTTTTAAATTTTAACCTGTGTGAGTTAGATAGTTCTACTTATCCCCATATTAGTAATTTTTTGCTGAATCTTTTAAACAGTAAGAGCAAAAGTTTCCCACTCACGGGAATTATCCCTTTGCACCTATTAAACAATGCAGAAGGGTGTAAAAGTTTTTAAAAAATGACCTTTCAGGTTCATTTCTTTATTTACCTTTGTTCACGTTTATGACATTTACAGTTTTTAACTTTTTTTGTTTATTTGCTTTGTTTCTGGTTTTGGTTTTTTTCAAGACAGAGTTTCTCTGTATAGCCCTGGCTGTCCTGGAACTCACTCTGTAGACCAGGCTGGCCTTGAACTCAGAAATCTGCCTGTCTCTGCCTCCCAAGTGCTGGGATTAAAGGCGTGTGTCACCACTGCCCGACTTTAATTTTTTTTTTTTTCTTTCTGTTTTGTAATGAGGATTTTACTGTGCTTCCCAGGGTGGCTTTGAACTAATGATCCTACCTCAGCTTTCTAAGTAGTGGGGGTTATAGTTGTGTACCCCTATATCTGGCTCAACACTTAATATTTTATTTATAGCCACAACATGGTGATTTCGCTTTATTTATTTATTTTAAGATATATTTATTTATTATATATCCAGTGTTCTGCCTACATGTATGCCTGCACACCAGAAGAGGGCACCAGGTCTTGTTATAGATGGTAATGAGCCATCCTGTGGTTTCTGGGAATTAATCTCAAGACTTCTGGAAGAGCAGTCAGTGCTCTTAACCTCTGAGCCATCTCTCCAGCCCAGAGCAACCACATTTGTGAGCCCCGGGCTTGCTTAGCTAAGGCACCATGGAAGAGGGTGAAATCAGGAGGTTGCTCTGGCCTAACAGAGCTTCTTCATTTCCCTCTGGAATGTTTTGTACTGTGTCCCTGGTCCAGCTGTGATGTGTCCAAACACAGGATGTCTGGCTGGGGATCTGCCCCATTACTTTTAGAGAAAGGAGCTCTGTTGGAACCTGGAGGTGCAATAATAACCTCCTTTGGTCTCGCTCTTGGTCCCACCTCCACTCTCCCTGGAGGCTTTTCATTGTGGTTTACAGCTTGTGATACTCACAGGCCAAGCTCCACCTAATCCCACTGGTTTTCAGGGAAGGATGTGAAGTAACTCTTATTCCACCTCTTCTCCCAGAAGGCCCCCGTTCCTTCAGTGCTGAGCCACGGGCACACTCCACTCCCCACCAGTCTTTGGGCACTTTTTTCCCCCAGTCCTCTAAAATACAAGTTAAAGTTGAGTTAAAAGTTCCTGCCTGCAGGTGTGTAACAACAAACCACACTAACAAAGCGTTTCGACTCTCTTCCCAGGTGTCTCCTCTAACGTCTCTGTGAATAAGGAACAGAAACTGTCCACGTACAGAGATGAAGAAGGTTGGTAAGTAAGGTGTTTATGTGAATATGTCAGAGAAAATTTTAATGTTAAGGAAAAGTCTTCAACCGTTCTGTGAGATTGCTTGGGATATAGCTTTTCACGGTAATTGAATGCATTTAAAAGAAGAAAGAATCCATGATTTGATGATGATAGCCCCTTAAGATCGGAAAGTGGGAGTTTCTAAGATTCTGAAAGTATATCTAACACTGATTTTAGGGCTTTGAGTTTGGTGCCAAAGAATATGGAAAGTAGAGCCGGGCGTGGTGGCGCACGCCTTTAATCCCAGCACTTGGGAGGCAGAGACAGGCGGATTTCTGAGTTCGAGGCCAGCCTGGTCTACAAAGTGAGTTCCAGGACAGCCAGGGCTATAAAGAGAAACCCTGTCTTGAAAAACCAAAAAAAAAAAAAAAAAAAGAATATGGAAAGTAAAAGCAGAAAATATCTATCTTAAAATCTCCAAGTTGAAAGTGTCCTGTTCCAGTGCCGCCTGTCTCTTCCTTGTGCTGGCAGACAGAAAATACTAATACAGAGCCCACACCCACAACTGACTGGGGTATGCAGACAGGCCATCTGTGGCCATAAGTAGCTAGTCCCAGGTTCCGTGTGCTGGGGCTGAGGGGACAGATAACTTGTCACAGCTGACTACTAGTGTTGGCAAGTGCTGTCCTCAGCACACTGAGTGGAAAGCTCTGCCTTGTATATTGGCTACCCCAGAGAGGAACTGTGTCTTGCTGAGGTGTAGAAACTAGTTCAGGTAGTACCCGACCAGAGAAGCAAGAGGTGGTACTGACTTGAAGGTTTTAATAATGGTTTTAGTGATATTCAAATATCCCATTCAGATAAAGTGTTATAGAAACTGGCAGGGAAATTGCATTGACCTTGATAAAGATGATGTGGGTGTGACAGATTATGTTGCTGGCAGGTAGCTGATTTCAGCTTGGAAATCTCAACTTCATATATTTTTAAATTTATTATTTTCTGTGTATGAGTATTTTGCAAATATGTATGTATGTTCACCATGTGTGTGCCTGGTGCCCAGGAAGGTCAGAAGAGGGCATTGGATCTTCTGGAACTGGGAGTTACAGACAGTTGTGAGCTGCAGTGTGGGTACTGGGAGAGTTGAACCTGGCTCTCTACAAGAGCAGCCAGTGCTCTTAACCCTTGAGCCATTTCTCCAGCCCCAGAAATCTCAACTTTAGATGATGTTTTATTTTGTGGCCAAAGGCTATGAGCCGAGGAGGCGTTAGCTTCCCCCTCGGCTAGAGCACTGATTACAGAAAGTTTCACAGGGATTGTGCCATTGCCTTCCTCCCTCTGAGGTGTTCTCTTCTCTCTGCTGTACTAACTCTGTTCCCATTGAAATAAGCTTCAGATTGGTAGAGCTTTGAGAAGGAGCTGCCTTCCCAGTCAGTGATCCGGAGTGACCTGAGCTCTCTGCTTGCATCCCCTAAACCTGGTGTTTGTATTGTATTGCGTCAGAAGCGGGCTATAGAGCTAGCAGGACTATCTCTGTTTGTCTGCTTTCTGTCCTTTACCGAGGATCTTACGATTGAGCCAGTTCTTGTTCAAAGTTGCTTTGTAGTGCCTGGTGTTGCTTCTCAGTCTTGTTCAATGATAGGCTGAATTGGGCGCCATGATAGTGGCCACCTACTCCCCACTGTTCCCCAAGGGTAGTCTAGGGTCTGGATTAGTGTGGACTGTGATAAAGAACCTCTACTGGATAGTTTTATGTTAGCTTAACTCTAGCTAAAGAGGAGGAGGGAACCTCAATTAAGAAAAGCCTCCATAAGGTTGAGCTGTAGGCAAGCCTGGAGAGCATTTTCTTAATTAGTGATTGATGAGGAGGCCCCGCCCACTGTGGGTGGAGTCACTCCTGGGCTGATGGCCCTGGGTTCTGTAAGAAAGCAGGCTGAGCAAGAGATGGAGAGCAAGCCAGTAATCAGCACCCCTCCATGGCCTCAGCATCAACTTCTGTCTCCAGGTTCCTAACCTGTTGCGTTTGTGTCCTGACTTCCTTCACTGATGGATTACAATATGGAAGTGTAAGCCCAATAACCCTGGGACCACAGCTCGGGGCTCTGCAAGAGTAGCACTGCTTCTAGGCATTGACCCAGTCCCTCAACCCAACATATATCTATATATCTTATGGAAAATCTTTTAAACACACTATAGAAACCATACAGAGTAAGCAGCAGATAGCTTAACCAGTTCTATCACGAGTGAAATTTTACCTGGTGGTGATGTTTTGACCTTTGTTCCATATGTTGTTGTGATAATTAAAAAGCATCTGCATGTCTGTCCTGCTTTGCCTGGCTCTTCAATGGCTCCCTTTGGTATGATGGCAAGAACAGACACTTAGTGGTAACAGGTCTCATATGAAGGAGGAATTAAAATACTTTGAAAGAATAATCCGTTGTGGTGTACATTTCAGTACTTTAAGAGTAGACATAAAATCCAGTAATCATTTGGTAAATGTTGGGGCTGTAATTTTCATACAGAATGGTAATTTAGGTACATTAATTTGCAAGGGCTTTTGGGAGACATTGGACTGTGAGGACAGTTTAAAGATGTGAGTGGGCACAGAGGGAGAGCCAGATCTATGAGACAGGAGCCGAGAAGACTGGAGAAACAGTTATGCAGAGAAATAACAGAAACTTCAGTAAAATGCCGTGAATCGCCTGTATTGACACGTCTCTAGTTGATAGTAAAATGTTTATGTCAAAGTGCAGTGTAAGGAAACAAGACAGGTCTAGCGTGGACATATTGGGTGCATGTCAGTGACTGAGGTAACTGGCTGGTTGTGATGACACATACCTACCGTCCCAGCACCTGAAGGGTTGGGGCAGAGGATCAGGAGTCCAAGCGTATTCATGGTGAATGCTCCCTACCGGGCTTGTGCAGTTGATCTTGCCATGTGGCATCACCCAGCTGTACAGAACTTTTGTCTTAAAGTCTGCAAACTGACTGCCCGCTACTGGAGCAGAGTTCCAGGCTGGCACGTGGGTTGGGCGTGTATTTGTTTGTTTGCCTCGCCTGTCCCCTGTGTAGTCCTGCCTGTCCTGGAGCTTACTGGATAAACCAGGCTGGCCTTGCCCTTAGAGATCCACCTGCCTCCCAAATGCTGGGATTAAAGGTGTGTACCACCATGCCTGGTCTGTGAGTGAGACTGGTTCTGTGGCTACAGTACAAGGTTAATGCTTACACCAGACACCAGATGGCTTAAAAGCTTGAAATGTTTATTCTCTGTTTCATTACAGATAAAAATGCCTATTTTCCTACCTAGAATATTAATGATGAGTTGGACATTGTAAAAGACATGCGGAATCTTTTTTTTTTTTAATTTGGACCTTTATATGTGTCTTTATTTATTTATTTATTTATTTGTCATCCTGCTCACTGCCCCCTTCCTAATCACCCCCTCTCACAGTCCTTCCCCCATCTCCCCTCCCCTTCTCTGAGTGGGTAGAGCCTCCCCTGTGTATCCCCACCACTGAGGCACATCAAGTGTCTGCAGGGCTAGGTGCATCCTCTCCCACCAAGGACTCTGTTCTGGAAAACCCTGCCTTGGCATTTGTTTATGTTCCTCGTCATTTGTTGTCCAGGGTGCTGCGGCTGAGTGTGGTGCTTGCAGTTCTCCTGAGTCCTCCTGCCTTTGTTCTTTCTTCCTCATCTGCATGCCTTGGTGTGTCAGAGAAGCTGTGTGTGCTGATGCAGCCTTCTCACCCAGCACATGCCACAGGAGGATGGAGTAGGAGGGCTGGGCTACAGAGGAGGACTGTCTCAGTGGCAGCGGCTGCGGCGGCGGCAGCAGCAGCAGCAGCAGCAGCAGCAGCAGCAAGGGGTTAGAATAGCCCCTGTCCACCTAAACTACCTTACTTAGGCCAAGTTAATTTTTATTTCTTTAAGTCACATGTGTGTATGTCTGTCTGTCTTGTCGGTCTGCCTGAATGCTTGTGTGCATGCATCTGTCTGTCTGTCTGCCTGTCTGTCTGTGTGGAGGTCAGGGACAACTCTTGTTTCACTATATGGGTCCCGAGATTTAATCATGTTGTGGGGCTTCTCTGTTGCAGCATCCTTGAGACGCTGTACTGTAAGGGCTGCTCCGTCAGCCTTGGCTATGTGTACAGATGCACTCCTAAGAACCTAGATTACAAGCGAGACCTGTTCTGCCTCAGCGTTGAAGCCGTTGAAAGGTAAGTCTAATACATGAGTGGCTGCCTCGTGACTGGTTCTCACAGAATTACTTACGTCTGCAGAAGCTGTGTGAGAACAACAGTACTAAATCAACACCGTTAGGTTCATGTGTGTTCTCAGGTAACAGTTTCTGACAGCAGTAAAACCAGTGGTCACCCTCTACCCCACTTTGGGTCTAATCTATTTGATATTGGAAAAGACAGATAGTAGATTGTAGGAGAAAATGTGTGACCTTTTTTTGAAGTGAAAATCAATTTAATTTTTTGTTTATTTATAATTTATTTTACTTTTTTTTGTTTTCGTTTTTTTGAGATAAGGTTTCTCTTTGTAGCTCTGGCTGTCCTGGAACTCACTAAGTAAACCAGGCTGGCCTCGAACTCAAGACTGCCTGCCCTTGCCTCCTGAGTGCTGGGATCAAAGGCGTGCGCCACTGTTAGTTTCAGTGCAGACTCTCAGCTGACTTTATCCTTGTGCTGGCAGGTGAGGTGTTTTTTTTTTTTTTTTTTTTTTTTTTTTTGGTTTTTCGAGACAGGGTTTCTCTATGTAGCCCTGGCTGTCCTGGAACTCACTCTGTAGACCAGGCTGGCCTTGAACTCAGAAATCCGCCTGCCTCTGCCTCCCGAGTGCTGGGATTAAAGGCGTGTGCCACCACGCCCGGCTTGGTGAGGTGTTTTTAAGCAATTGTGTGGACCAGTGTATACTGCCCACACTTTCCTGTCCCCATTATGAACATCTTAGAACAGTGGTTCTCAACCTCTCTAGTGCTTTGACCCTTTAACACAGTTCTAATGTTGTGATGACCTCCAACCATAAAATGATTTTTGTTGTTTCTTCATGACTGTCATTTTTCTGCTGCTGTGAATCGTAATGTAAATATCTGATAGGCAGGATATCAGATATGGGAAAGGAGTGTTTGACTTCGGAAGGGATCATGACCCTCCGGTTAGGAACCACTGCCTTCGAAGTTCATGAAGAAGGGCTGGGGATATAGCTCAGTGGGTAGAGTGCTTGCCCAGTATGTTCAAAACCCTGGCTTCAGAGCCCAGCACTGTCCACACTGAGTGGTGGTGCACATTGGAATCTCAGCACTTGGGAGGCGAAGGTGGGAGGATCGGGGCTTCAAGCTTCATAGAGAGCTGGCCTTGGGGCCCATGAGAGTGTCTCAGAGCCCCTCTGACTCCCAGAAAGAATGGCATGAAGAATTGCCACTTCAGAGTCTTTTACTAAAGGAGTCCCTTTGATAGTCTAGAGATATGAATTCAGTTATTTACTGTAATAAAGAATTGTGTAGTTATTTGTTTTGTTTTCTGTTTTTTCCCCCAAAATGAAAGGAAATAGCTGTATTCAGCAAAATTTCTAGAGAATTTTATACAATATATTTTTTAACATTTTCAGTTATATTTGTCATCTTTTGAAACCAGACAAGTTTAAATAAAATTTTTATAATCTACAAGCCAGTTCACATGGAAGAATCACTAAGCAAGCAGTGTTCTGTGTGATAGAGCATGAGGTGTGTCTGATGGTCCAAGTTTGTTAGAAGGCCAGGTCCCGGACAGTGCTCCCTTAACCTGTGAGGTGCTCATCAGGGCCAGCAGCAACAAACTGAGGGTGCACATGCCTATGAAGGAGAGAGCATCTCAGCGGTGTGTGGGAATACTCCTGTCACCTCAGCATTCTGGAGGCCGAGTGGGTGGGGGTGGGGGGGAGCCAACCTTGGTTACCTAGCAAGATCTCTGCTTAGCAATAAATAATGATAAAGTGGAAGACAGAAATTTTAATCCAGTGGGATTGAAACAAATCCCTCTCTTTTTTGTTTTGTTTTAGTTTTTTGAGACAGGGTCTCATTATGCAGCCCTGGCTTACCTGGACTTGCTGTGTAAGATCAGGCTAGCC
Organism: Mus minutoides; assembly: GCA_902729485.2. NCBI lineage: Eukaryota > Metazoa > Chordata > Mammalia > Rodentia > Muridae > Mus > Mus minutoides. The sequence goes on along the minus strand of LR749590.1, from coordinate 308,133 downwards.
TTCAACTTAGAGAGACACTTTCCTCTGCCTCTCCCTCTGCCTCCCCTCCCAAGTGCTGGAAGTAACACTGTGCACCATACCTAGCTGACTCTTTTTTTTTTTTCTTTTTAAAGAAGGGGTGGCTTTTGGGGGCTCAGACTTTGAGGGTACAGTGGTAGAAAGGGGTGTTCACAGAGCTTGAGGCAGCTGGTCACATTGCACCTTCATTCAGGAGATAGAAAGGTGGAGTTCACAGCTTATTTTCCTCATTTTAAGATTGAGGTGGGAGTGGGGCTCTTATTCTGTGTCCCTTGCTAGCCTTAAACTCAGTGATCCTCCTGCATCAACCTTTGAGGTGCTAGGATTACAGGGATATGGCACCATGCCAGGCTAAAAAAATTTAGTGATAATATCAGTATAAAAGAAAAAAATGTGGACTATTTTGCCCTAGAAGAATACAATATTGAAGTTCCTTTTCTCCTTGAGAATTGAGTTTAGGATCCATGTTGCCTTATGGGGCAGGGTAGACACCGTGCTGAGGAGGAGGAGAGTTTACTGTAGAAGCGTTTGTCCAGTTTAATACTTACTTACAGTTTCTGTTTTTCCAGTTCATGCCTTTTTTCCTAAAGATGGTGTTAATCATCCTCTGTGGTTTTGTTTACTCTGCTTTTTTTTTTTCAGGAGTATAAACCATAGGTTTTCCAAAAGAAGACTTATTATTTCTTTCTTATGTTATGTGTATGGGTGTTTTGCCTGTATGCATGTCTGTGCATTACATGCGTGCAGCACCTGTGGAGGCCTGAATCTCTGCATTGGATCTCTGGGGACAGAGTAAGGCCATTGTGAGCTGCCATGTGGGTGCTGGGAACTGATCCTAGATCCTCCGGGAGCATAGCAATCTCAGCAGCCCTGGACAACTTACTTGACCTGACGGCATAAAGTTGCCGTATGAGTAAAAGCGTGTCCTTCCTCATGTGGAGATTATGTGGTACTTGGCACCAGATGGGCCCTGCTGCTGCTGCTGAATTTTTTTTTTTTAATAAATTTGTAATACTTATTCAGATGCTCATCCCCCATAACCGTAGAGAGCTGTGTAAAACACAGATTGGAGGTTGTCTAAATCTTTTTAAAGCTTTTCTTATTTTTATTTTATATTCGTGGGTGTTTTGCCTGCATGTATGTATGCGTGCCGCATGTGAGCCTGGTTCCCTGGAGGCCAGAGCAGGTCATGGGTCCCCAGAGCTGGAGTTAGGGAGGCTGAGCTGCCACATGGGCACTGGGAACCAAACTCAGCTCCTGTGGGAGCAGCGAGTGCTGTTAACTTCTGACTGTCTCTTCTGGAAAGTCATAAAAGCAAGCAGTGGCTTCTTAGGTTTGCGCTGCTTGTCCCGGGTCTCCGGGTGTCATGCTGTTTGGCCACCTGACTACCCGAGGGGAGGCTTATCCAGTAGTGACATATTTCTAATAGAAAGTGAATCCGGAGGGCTATCTGGCCCAAGCCTAGGGAGGGATGTGTTTACATAGTGTCCATGAGGAGAGAATGGCTGTGACTAGTTAGTAGGTACTCAGAGTAATGGACTTAGAGCTGCCATTGTGAGCTGCTATAATTTGATGTTTATTCCTTTTCATACTTTAATTTTGTAATGCGCTGCATTTCAGTTACACCTTAGGGTCCTCTGAGAAGCAAATCGTGTCAGAAGACAAGGAGCTTTTCAATCTTGAAAGCAGAGTTGAAATAGAGAAGTCTATAAAGCAGGTAACTTTACTCTAAATTTATGCCTTGAATGATTTCCTGAAGTGATCAGATGACCCCTCTTAGCTCTTTCACAGTGAGAAAGTGCTCATGGCCTGTTAGGGAGCTGAGCTGTGAGCTGAAGCTGTATCAACACTGAGACCAAAACAGCATCCTAAAGCAGAAATGCACCCTTGAGCAAAGCAATATTTAAATTGTTTTCTTTTTCATGTGTCTGTGTAATTTGTGTGTTTTGCCTACATGTCCTCATGTGTACCATATGCATTCGTAGTGCCCGTGGAGGTTGGAAGAGGGTGTCAGATCCCCAGTGAGGTCTCAGGATTGAACCCAGGATGTTAGGCTCAGCGGCAGGTACCTTTACCTGCTAAGCCATCTCTGCCTTTAAGTGAATTGTCTTGTCTGGTATAGACAGCTCACTGCTGAATACCAATGTAGATAGTGGGCTGTGACTAAAGCTAATAAGATTCTCAGTATGTGTCAGTCACTCTGCTAACGAGATGTTTATGTCACACGTAGTATTCAGAGTGGCATGGCTTAGTCTAGTCATTACACTGAGGAACTAATCATGCTCACACTTGTATCTCTCCATGCCTTTTCATCTGGTAGATGGAAGAAGTCCTCACAACCCTGCAAAAGAAGCTATGGGAAGTTGAATCTAAACTGTCCTTGGCCAACTGGGGCAGCTGAGCTGTGCCTCATCCACCACCGTGCCCCACCCTCATTCCTAATAAACTGTTTCTCTGCCTTTAATTTAGGATAAGAGGTAACTGTTTCTCGTGTTTGAATTATAAGGCCAGTTTATGATACAGACTGGAATGGGATTTGGATGTTTTAATTTTAATTTAAAAAGCCAGGGTGATTTTCTGTCTTCTTTTTCTATTAAATTTGTTGTTTGTTTGTATGTATGTATGTATGTATGTATGTGCACATATATATATGTATGTGTTTTTCTATCTTTCAAAAACTTTTGTTACGTTTAATACTTTGAATACTTAAGAGTAGAGAGAAAAATCTTGTTTTTCTCATCTACTTTGTACTGTACCCTTGAAAATTAGTGCTTAAGCCTCTCTGGAAAAATTGTCAGTTGACCTGTTAGAATGATTTAAATTTGTGTAAAGTATCATTGTGCCATGAGACCCCCATTTTGCTGTGTGCTACTTCATGCTTAAAGTGTCTGAAGGCTACTCACCCAACAGTGCAATCTCTGGGTAAGATTTTAGTGGACTGTATTTAGATTTTGATTTTCTGTAGTGCAATACCTTTATAAGGAATGTATGAATTTTTATAATAAGAGAATAAAGATTTCAAAAGTGCTTGAATGTTCATTTGTTTGTTTATTTTTGTTTGCTTGCAAACTAAGTTCATATTTAATTGAGACAAAAAAAATTCTGGGACCTTGAAATCTACATATTCAGTGAGCATGCACTGTGCTCTGCTCTGCCCAGCCGCCTTTTAGGAACAGAGATGGCCATCTCAGCACTCTTCAGGGCTGGCTCTCAGTGTCTGAGCATTCTGAGACAGATAGAGTGTAACTGGGAGCATGCCCCTAGGCCCTGGGTGGGGGTGGGGTGGGGTGGGGGTCATTTTAGATCCAAACTATGATATCTGAATGAACTCTACACTTAGTGATCTCATTTAACAATTGGATGTAGCCAGGCATGGTGGCACATGCCTTTAATCCTAGCACTTGAGAGGCTGAGGCAGGCGAACTTCTGATTCGCGGCCAGCCTGGTCTACAGAGTGAGCTCCAGGACAGCCAGGGCTACACAGAGAAACCTTGTCTTGAAAAACCAAAAAAAAAAAAAAACAAAAAAAACCCCAAAAAACCAATAGGATGTATGCATCAAACAGAGCAGGGGCCATGCAGGGGCCTGTGGTTTGCGGGAACCAGCGGCGTCTGAAGAGCAGCAATACCTGAACTGCTGGCAAACCACTGGCAGCTTGAAGCTGGGCAAGTGGGGGTGGGTATTGTAACACTAGAGAAATCAGCAAGTACTGAAAAAGGTCAGGCTTCCCTCTTCCTGCCCAGCAGGTCCCCCAGCACAGTACAGTCTATTGTAGCCCTGCTCCATAACTTAACGTGTAGAAGAAGATACTCAGCATACAAAAGACCATTCTGAATATCTCATTCGTTAGGTAAAAGATGAAAGTGTCTTACAATCATAGGGATTATAGCTACATTCTTCATTTCTTCCAGAGAAAAAGCAAAAACTTGAAAACAAGTGACTTGGAGTCTTACTAGTTACTGTCATATACATCATTCGGAGACAGGGTTTCCTTGTGTAGCCTTGGCTCTCCTGGAACTCTGTAGACCAGTATGGCCTTCCCAGCCTAGAGCAGACTGAACAGACCCCTGAGCGCTTGCCACAATGAACCTTATCGACCTGGTGGAGTCACCTGCCTTGGTTGTACTTGCCTTGGGGGGGGGGGGGTCATCTACCTACAGGAATTTAGAAGAATGGCTGACCTTGCTTTGAAACTTAATCCAGCTGAAACAAAGGATGGGGTCTGTGGGCTTGCCCTGTATAAACACAGTGCTGAAAATTAAACTTGGAGCCTTAATCAGAACTCCATTCTGGCTTCATTCTTCTCTGCCCCACCCCCTATCTCTTTTTCATTTCCAGCCCCCCTTTCAGGTAAACCCAGTTCTTCCATGGCCGCTGGACCACTACAGACCAGGTTAGCCTCAAACTCAGAAATCCACCAGACTGTTCCCCAAGCACTGGTGAAGAGGTCAGCTCAGCCATTAGAAAATCCCACTGGACCCCTCCCTTTCTGGAAGGAAAGTTCCTAAAGAACATGGGCGCCCCTCCCCTCTGGAAGGGAGGGGCTGATTACATTTTTCAGACCATAGGGAGGAGGGACCAACCACCAGAGCTTCTGGACACATTCTGAGACCCTTGGCCACCCACCTCATTCCCTATAGATCAATTTAAAAGTCACACTGTTCTGCCAATCACGTTGTGCCTGATGGCCGCAGCCCTGAGAACTGTATAAAGTGTGTGTGTGTGTGTGTGTGTGTGTGTGTGTGTGTATATATATATATATATATATATATATATATATATATATATATATATATATAAAATTCTCCCTGAATAAAGAAACTAGTCAGCGTCTGCTCTGCCTGTGAATGAGCTGAGAAAGTGCTAGCCATCACTGCTGAACTGTGGGTGGGGAGCTAACTGTCCATCTAACCACGTGTGGCTATTCATTAAGCTTCATTGTGACCTTCCTCCCACCCCCGACCCTGTGTGTGTGTGCTTGGGCATGTATGTGTTCATGTATGTAGAGGCCATGTATGTGTGATGTCAGTTGTCCTTTATCTTTCTCAACTTTGCTTATGAGTCAAGGTCTCTCGCTAATCCTGGACCTTGAAGACTTGGCAAGACTAAGTGGCCAGTGACCCCAGGGATTCTTCTGTCTCTGTCTCTGTAAGACTCTGATGAGCCTTAACTTACCCAAGACCCCTCCCTGTGTGAGCAATGTGGAGCAGGAATCAATGCAAAAGCAAGAGGAATTTTATTTAATCCATCATGCTGGGGTCACCCTGGACATGGGGAGAGAGTGACCATGTGCAGCCCATCTAGTGAGCCTTTATACAGTTCTCAGGGCCACTGCCATTAGGCACAATGTAATTGGCAGAACAGTGTGACTTTTTAAACTGATTAGTCTTTAGGGAATGAAGTGGCAAGGACCTCCTTTGTCTGGAGGTAGGCCTGGCTATGTATGGTCCATCCTACAGAATGTGCCCCCACCTGCAGATCGGTTCCCCCACTGTGGTCTGAGGAATGCTAATTAGCCTCTCCCTTCTGGGGGTGTGGGGGTGGGGGCAAGTGTTCCATGACCTTCCCAAAGTTCCTGAGCTGACCCTCTCACCTCCAGCTCTGGAGTTACAGGTGTGTGATGCTGCAGCCAACTTTTACATGTGTGTGTGTGTGTGTGTGTGTGTGTGTGTGTGTGTGTGTGAGAGAGAGAGAGAGAGAGAGAGAGACAGAGAGAGACAGAGAGAGAGAGAGACAGAGAGAGACACACACAGAGAGACAGAGAGAGAGAGAGAGAGAGAGAGAGAGAGGATCCATGGCCAGCTTTCAGGAGCTTGTTCTTCTACTGTGAGCCCCAAAGATCCAACTTAGGTCTTTGGGCGTGGATGAAAGTGTCCCTTACCCTCAGGCCCTTGCCGGTCACTGTGTTGATCTGGCCCTGGGCTTTGCATCTGTCTCTAGCTGGCTGAGGAGTCCCTCATCAGGCACGCACGCTATGTCTCAAATCAGCCCTGTTCCCTCTTTGCTTCACTCCCTTGATTGATTTTGTGTTCTAGACTTGGGGGAACTGTTCCTTCAAGACTAAAATCCCCCCCCCCCCCGTCTGGCTTGAGAACCCAAAGTGGTGGCCCCTGGACACTGAGTGGAGGGCATGAATAATGGTTTTTAAATGAGAGGAGCAGGTTTGTCCCACCCACTTGCTCAAGAGTTTCAAGTGTAAGCCGCACCACTGGCCAAAGCTAAGCTGAGAAAAGCGGTTTTGTTTAAAATTCTAGAATTAGCATATAAAAATAAAAAGGACTACGCCTAAATGAAGTGGTATTGCAGAGCTTAGCATAAAACATCAACTATGTAAATAGGAATGGGGGGGATTACCAAACTTAACTCATTTACATGTGTAATTACCCACCTGGGATCATTCTACAGTTGTGTCTGTTCCATCTTTCTCCTCCCACACGGCTAAAAATACTTTGTATTAAGAACTTTTTTCCCCCTCTCTAGCCAAATACAATGGCTTTTTAGGATGGGAGGTGAAAGTGTGACCACTTGAAACAGGACTGTGGTCACAGCGGGTGCTCACTGTGTGTGTCAAGTGTGAGCAGACAGACAGCATGAGCGACTGCAGATAGAGGTGACTAGATCCGAGAGCTCCTACTGCACCCAGCTGACCCAGTGCAGGGAGAGCCAGCAGCAGCCTTGTTTCTGTATGAACGTGAACACATGAACGCAGACACATGCCAACTTGAGGGAAGGCTCCCCGTGTCTGGATGGACTGTGCTCCCTGGAAAGGATGATCAGAGCAGGGGTCTCAGGTTTGCAGGATAAGTGGCCCCAGGGTCTCTGCGTTGTCTAATAACTATGCTACCCCACAGCCTTGCCTGGGTCGGGAGGACAGGAGCCTAGTGGGAATAGTTCCTGGAGTATGCTATCCCCAGAGTGACAAGACCCTATCGGGGCTGTGCTGGGGCACCCCACGTGGCAGTGACTTCCCCTTACTAGTTCTGGAACCACTCAGGGTGGAGATCTCTGTGGCAGAGGTCTCAGAAACACAGACTCCAGGCCTCCCCTGCAAATAGAACTTGTGCTTCCTCGGGCTCTGGTCGCCATCAGGAGTGTGGCAAGCGAGCTGGGGGCTGCCGGTCCACTCTACCTCTTCCAAGTAGGTTGGTGTCACTTAGGCAGAGCTAGATTTTTTTTTTTCTTCTTTTTCCTGAATTGGGCCACAAGGGGCCGCATTTCACCACATAAATATTCACCCTGCCTGGATGCTCACGAGCACAGGGACAAGCTGAGTGGCTACTGGAGTCCCTTCTAGCTAACCCGAAACAGCAGACGCATCTCAGTTAGTGCAGTCACGGGTCCCAAGCTCCTCCGCACCCCGGCCCCCCACCCCCACCCCCCGTCAGATTACTAACAGTTTTTCAGCTCATCCCTAAAATTGTTTCCACCTACGCTCTTGCAAGCAGCCTCCGAGACTTGGGAGCTTAATGGTGGTTTCTCTTTCCCTCGCCTCCTGTGTTGCCAGGACTCAGGTTCATGACTAAGCCCCTCCCTGAATGCCTGAATGACTCCCTCATACCTGTGTCTGCAGCTCCTTTTGGAATTGCCAGCTGAGAGGTGTCAGACTTTGGGGGAGATACACTACTAATCAATCACCCCACTAAAATGCCTGATTCATAAGAGCTTCTCAAGAATTCTCCCCGGAGAGGTCCGTGGGCCTGAGGGTGCTCGATGCCCCAATGTAGGGGAATGCTAGGGTGGGAAGAGGAGAGTGGGTGGGAGGCTTGGGGAGTGGGCAGGGGATAGGGGTTTTCCGAAGGGGAGACCTGGAAAGGGGAAAACCATTTGAAATGTAAATAACGAAAATAAAACAAAACAAAAAGAAAGGTAAAAAGGAAAAAAATTCTTTTTTTTTTTTTTTGAGACAGGGTTTTTCTGTGTAGCCCTGGCTGTCCTGGAACTCACTTTGTAGACCAGGCTGGCCTTGGACTCAGGAATCTGCCTGCCTCTGCCTCTGTTGGGATTAAAGGCGTGCGCCACCACGCCCGGAAGGAAAAAAATTCTTAAAGAAAAATAAATATACTCTTAAAAAAAAAATAAAAGAGTCTCCCCACCCCACCCCACCCCCATTTGTCTCCGCACCAGCAGTTTCTTTGGAAGGCGGAAGGAGCAGTGTTATACCTTCAGTGGAATAAGGTATCAAAAGCACCTCCAGCTAGTCCATTTTCCAAAATGCAAATGGATTAAGGTGGTTAGAGCTGCCTCCCTCTACAGCTTTCACAGCCACTAACTGAAAGAACCACAGATTAAAATACGGCAGGTACTGGGGAGAGAGAGCTCAGCTGGTAAAGTACTAGCCTTGCAAGCATGAGGGTCTGAGTTCGATCCCCGGACCCATATGAAGAGCTGCTCATGCTTGTGAGTGCCTGTAATCTCAGCACTGCGGAGGGAGGCAAGAGGCGCTCGCTCTGGGATTCGGTGGCCAGCCCATCTAACTGGTGAGCCTCAGACCCCGGTGAGAGACTCCATCCTAACATAAAACCAAGAAAGACAGCAACACCCAAGGTTGAACTCTGGCTTCCACTGGCTCATTCTCTGCCCCCCCCCCNAATACTTGAAAAAAAGAGTTATTTGCACCGAATATCTGCAGACTCCTTTTCATTGTTAGCTCCTAAATAACAACACACAACAGCAGTTTGCATAGCATTTACATGGTGTTGGGGATCAAAAGTAATCGAGAGGTGACATAAACTATGAGCAGGTGTCATGTGCAAAATATAATGCCACTTTGTAGCAGGGACCCTGTGGGTACCAAGAAAAGACTGTGCCTTATGCTGCCATTTTCGGAAACACACATTTGGATTAAATTATGCTCAACTTAAAAGCAGAGGCAAACTGGTTCAGCAAGGTCCCAAGAAGCAGGTGACCCTGGAGCTCTGTGGTCTGGGTCCTGCCCTGGCTCTAACAGACGGTGCAGTTCATACCCGTGGCCTCTTGTCTCCTTGCCCTGGGGTCCTCAACTCTGGGTTTGGATTAAAATTGCCTGCAAAGTTCCTTTTCAAATTCATTTTTTAAAAGTATTAAAATGTTATGATTTTCTTATTACATGTAATTATTGTATGTGTGTGTGGTGTGTGCTAGAGCACGCATGGATGTCAGAGGACAACTTGTAGGAGTCACTTCTCTTTATGTGGGTCCCAGGAGTCAAATTCTGGTGGTCAGGCTTGCCGGCAAGTGCCTTTACCTGCGTGGTGTCTTTCTGGTCCCGCCATATTTGTTTTAACGAAGTGAAGGTTTAGTTATTCGTCTCAAAACAAAACAAAACAAAACAAAACAAACAAACAAAAAAACCCAAAACAGAACTAAGTTCTGAAACATAAAACTTCCTGAGTTATGATGTAACCCCACGAGTGTAAGTGACCCCACGAGCGTAACCCCGTCAGCCAGTCTCACGTGCTGGACGCTGGAGGGCTAAGATTATCGCGTGAAGTGGTATTGATTTCCTGTTCGGTCTCTGCCGCCATCCTCCAGGCTTCTCATTTTATTAAGCAAATATTTAAAAAAAAATGTAAACATATTTGAAATATCAGTTTTTTTCCCCAAGCATTTCCGATAAGAGACGTTCAGCTGATACTGATTTGGAGCAGAAGCTGTGCCTGGGGAAGTGGGGGTCCCCAGCAGGCCTTCTGTCCTGGTGGACATTGATCATATCCTGCCTATTAGAGCAGGAGACCAGAAAAGAGGTTTGGAATAGAAGTGCCGAGCACACAGTGCTGCCTGACAGTCGTAGCTGGCTGGCAGGTGGCATGCTGGTCTTGAAGATATTTTTGAATCGGCTCATGAAATTCTGAATAGAATTCAAACACGCGCACGTGAGGGCTTTGTCTCCCAGCGTCTCTGGCCCCCAACATTTCATCCACCATCGCGATTGTCAAAACATGTTGGGAATTTCTCTTGTCGTGACTTGCTTTGTTAAAGAGAGTGATCTCGATGCTTGTCATCGCACGTGCCCCAGTCCCCCGTCCTCTCCCCTCCATCATTGTGTCCCCAACAAAGCCATAACCAAGTCACACTGAATTAGTCAGCATTGGCTGCCAGCCCTGGAGCAGGACCTGCAAAGTCTCGTGACGCCAGCCTGCTGGGCACTGTCTCCAAGGCAACAGTGGTGCTCTCTCTCTCTCTCTCTCTCTCTCTCTCTGCTTAGGAGAATCTGGCCCTGATGTGGCTCTTCAGAGAGCCAATGGGGGGTTGGGGGATGGTCTATGAATGAGGAGACTTTGCCTGGCTTGTTTATTTCACTAAGAATGTCTCATTCACATTCAGTTTTCCCATCTCTGACATAAACATTTCGATTGAACTGTTTCTAATGAGCAGTTAAAAGCATATTCAAAATGTACCACCCAGACACCAGTCTGAAATGCCCGGGTCCTTGTCTATACTAAAAAAAAAAAAAAAACAGATTCAGAATTCTCTCAGGAAAAGTCCTGATGAGGTTCACATGTAACAAGAGGTGCAAATCTTCATCCCCAAGAACAAGGCCCCCCTCCAAGGCTCCTCCTGCTCTGTGGACTATAAAGTTTATTGTCCAAATCATGACACAAGTGGAAGAGGAAACTTCACACAATTAAGCCACATGACAGACATACACGGACCCGGCCGTCCACCTGCTTTTTACTCTCCTCTGCCTGACAGTGGGAACACCTTTGAACAAATGCTCTCTCAGCCAGCGAGACAGCTGAGCTCAGGTGATAAGACTCTCCTTTGGGCTGAGGGATGCCTTCTAGTCAGGAAGGAACAGAGAGGGTACCTCAGCAGCTCTGAGCATCAAACAGATAGGATGGAAAAAGCTTTGCCGTGCTGGCTCTAAGGAAGGAAGGAAGGCAGGCTTAGTCAGTCGGCCGGCTCAGCAGCACGGCGACTCTGTCTAGTAAAGAGTAGTCGTTTTGCTTTCTGTCTGATCAGGGTCATATGAAGCAAATCCAATACAATAAATAAGACAAGAAATTTGTCGTCGATGACAAACTGTTTTCTAAACATTTGCTGAAGGTAGACATCAGCCAACCTGGGAAATATGTTTAGCTTTGAACAACGATGGTAAGAGAACCTGGAAGGGCTCTGTATAGGAGTCAGGGTTCTCTAGAAGAACAGAACTGATATAGAACAAATATATCTATGCATATATATACGTATACATATACAAATATACACATATATAGTGTGTGTATGCACACACACCACACACACACACACACACACACATGATTATTAGAAGGGCTCATGGGTGATGGTCCAGCCAGTCCTAACAATGACTGTCTGCCAACAGAAGATCCAAGGATCCAGTAATTGTTCAGCCCACAAAGCTGGATGTCTTAGCTGTCTTCAGTATGCACCAGAATCCCACAGAAGTAGCTCTAATGCCAACGAATGAATGGACTTGCCAGCAAGAGCGAGGGCAAGCAGGCAGAGAGCAAGTTACTGCTTCCATGTCTCTATATAGGCTGCCAGCAGAAGGCGTGGCCCAGATTAGAGGTGGATCTTCCCACCTCAGGAGATCTGGATTAAAAGTGGGTCTTCCCTCCTCACATGATTTAACTAAGAAAAAAAGTCCCTCACAGGTGTACCCAGCTACTCGGGTTTTAGTTAATTCTGGATGTAGTCAAGGAAACAACCAAGAATGGCTGTTACGGTGTGTTTTCACACTGTAAATTATACTGATCTCAGGTGTAGACATGTGCTGTCTCTAACCTTAGGCTTCCTAACTCTTATAACTCTCAAAATTACCCAAGAAATGTCCTTAGCTGTACCTGTCTTAGTCCAGGTTTTCATTGCTGTGAAGAGACACCATGACCAAGGCAACTCTTATGAAAGACAACATTTAGTTGGGGCTGGCTTACAGGTTCAGAGGCTCAGTCCATTATCATTACGGCGGGAAGCATGGCAGCATCCGAGCAGCACCTAGGCAGACATGGTGCTGGAGGAGCTGAGAGTTCTACATCTTGATCCAAAAGCATGCAAAAGGAGGCTATCATCTACAGGCATCTAGGAGGAGGGTCTTGAACTAGTAACCCTCAAAGCCCACCTATATGGTGACACACTTCCTCCAACAAGGCCACACCCATTCTAACAAGGCCACACCCACTCCAACAAGGCCACACCCACTCCAACAAGGCCACACCTCCTAATGGTGCTACTTCCCATGGGCCAAGCATATACAAATCACCACAGCGCCCAAACCAGAGTGAGGATCCAGGTCTACTCAACCTCAGGAGTTCTTATTTTACACAGACTCCTGGGTTCAATGCCCAGCGCAGCATAAGCCCAGCACTCTAACGTTAGGAAACATAGAAAGGAGGACCCGAAGGCCAGGTCACCCTGCACCAAGCAGGGAGTTGAGGGTACCTGGGATGCATGAGACCCTTTCTGATAAGTAAGCAAGCAACATGCAAGTCCCAGTAATGGAGAAAGTAGAATAATATGAACCTCAAGAAGCCAGACACGGCCACGCAGAGTATTTCGTGCATGCCCTTCCACAGTTACTCACACACTTTATTTACAGACAATTAGAAAAGGCTGCATTTTCTGTACTGCCTTACGGACAGTTCTCTGTCTCATCCAATATGCCCTAGCTGTCTGCAGGCCACCGTGACATTTCACAGTATTATACAGTTCCACAAACTGAACTCCCAGCATCAGGTCTTTGGCTCTTCCCAAACCGTTTCTGCCATGAAAGGGGATGCATGCTCATGCTGAAGTATACACGGATGGTCCTGGTTGTGTGGGTTTGGAGGTTTCCCACCATTGATCGCTCTGGTTTTATTTATGGTTTGCTGGTGGGATGGACACACAATAAAAGGCAAAGGAGACACATGCTCCTAACTCTCATTCAGACACGACCCTAAGCGACAGCTCCAACCTCCCTGCCAAGTTTTCTTACTTGTCACATTGCAATAGTTAGAGGAAATGAAGCCAATTTATTGGACTGATTACTGAAGCAGAGAGAGAGAGAGAGAGAGAGAGAGAGAGAGAGAAACCAGTTATAAGGCAACTTATTTCTATTAGGATTTGTTCTTTTCTTTTCAAAATGATGTTAACAATTCTATAAAAGGCAGACTCTTTGTTTGTTTATTTGTTTGTTTGAACCAATCAGTAAAATTCATTGGGAATTCAAGGTTCTTGAATGAACACATCTGGGGAGACATTATTGGGAAGGTTTGGGGTTCATCAAACAGCTTGTCTGTCTCCTGATGGTCACAAGTGGAAGTCAGGGGAGCAAATGGCTTGCAAAGGTCCCCTTGGTGGGGGGTGGCATTGAGCTTGTTGTGTGATGGTGGTGACGGGTGGTCCACCCGCTCTTTTCTCTTTCCCCATGACCCTGGAGGAGTCTGTGCTAAGGGCAGCCCTTAGACTGTAGTGAGTGTTGGGTCTGATGCTGTCCAATCCTAGAGACAAAGGCCAGCTAGCTGTCAAGATAAAAACAGCTGTTGGAAGTGGAGTCTGGGAAAATATTCCAGTAAAGAATCCTGGGAATTCTAGCCTCACACGGGGAAGGTCCTGAGGGGATGATGTGAAGGGGGAAAAGGCAGCCTGAACTAAACCCCAAGAGACAGCTGGATAGCTGGAACTTCCTGTATTCCAAGTACCTGTGCCTTCTCAGTGCAATGGGAAAATCATGGAGGAAATACCGTAGACCACACATAAAGGGGGCTGGAGTTTCACTTCCTTCCAATGCCTCTCATGGGGCTACCAATGTTTGAGTGCTAGGACATGCTGGAGCACTGTTTCTACAGTGCCCATGGGAATAACCCCCTCAGTGTGCACACACTGCGATAGGTTCTGAGGAGCCCTCTTTCTTAGTTCTGCTGAGCACAGAAGAGATCAGCCCGAGTAGAGGGCCATTTACCCTCACCAGGTGCAGACATAGCCATTGTTGAGTCCAGAGAGAGGAGGCCATGAACTATCCAGGTAACCCATGGGAGGTCTGACACTACCGGCTTGCCAGCAGGAAAGCTTGTAGGACTTTCACAATTCTTAAGGCCTCTAAGTAAAATGGTATTTCTTCCCATCCGTGTAGGAAAGTATTTTGAGTTAGAAGGAGCTAGAAATCCAAATTAACAGAGACAAGAATTTTTGAGATTTTCTAAAAGATAAAGAGAATATATTTTAACTTTCCTGGCCAGGTTCAAAAAAAAAAAAAATGAGCTCAAAGGTCAGGGAGATGGTTCTGGGGGTAGAGGCACTTTTGGCTGTGTGAGTCTGGTGACCTGAGTTAGAGCCCCAGAAATCAAAGGATGAGAGGGAATGATCTGCAAGACTGAGCTCCGGGTGAGAGGAGCCCTATTGAGAGAAAGGAAGGCATCTGTCAGGCCAAGGTGAGCTGGTATGGTGGTTTGTATATGGTTGGGCTAGGGAGTGGCACTAGTAGGAGGTGTGGCCTTGTTGGAGTAGGTGTGTTAATGTGGGCGTGGGTTTAATACCCTAGTCCTAGCTTCCCGGAAGTGACTCTTCCACTAGCAGCCTTCAGATGATGTTGAACTCTCAGCTCCTCCTGCACCATATCAGTCTGGATGCTGCCATGCTTCTGCCTTGACGATAATGGACTGCATCTCTGAACCTGTAAGCCAGCCCCAATTAAATGTTGTCTATGTAAGACTTGCCTTGGTCATGGTGTCTTCTCACAGCAGTAAAACCCTAAGACAGTTGGCATTTGAAGGGGCAGAAACAAGACCATCCTGCTGGAGCGGAGAATGTCAGGGAGCTTTTCCTTCACTGGGGACGGCTGCCTCACGGTCACTCAAAGATCTTGAATGATTCTAAGTTTGCTGTGATGCTGACCATGAAACTGTACCGAAGTGCTTCCACCAAGTTTGGAACCATGTTGGTGACAGCTTGGAGAAAGGATTGGGATTAGGACTTGCCTGCTAGTACTGATCAAATTGCCTTTAAGGCTCAAAAAAGCCTTCTAGCACCTGCCCAGCATTGGGGGGGGGGGGCAGGCAATAAAAGCTGTCTGTTCTTCAGTAAGGAGAACCTGGAGAGACACCGGTGATAGCAGCCTCTTGCCTTGGCTTCGTTGTGTTAGGTGGCAAGTCATAAAGAGAGGGGTGTTCAGTTTGTTCTCCAGTGTGACAGGTCTGAAGAGAGATAGACATCCCATTTATAGGCGTGGAGGGGTAGAGGTCAGGGTTCTGATTGGAACTTCCTGAACTCCAGCTTTAGGGGCTTTGGGTGGCAGGTGGGGGAGGGGCCCATGTCAGTTTCTTATGGGGAAGAGCTAGTGAGTCATCAAAGATTAATGATCATCAGGGGAAGGGCAGGAGAGAAGGAGGATGTGGACACAGAGAGAGCAGGAAAGGAGGGGAGGAGCTGAACTGGCCATGCAGGACCCTCATTGATCTCTGGATCGACATCTTCCACCAGGGTAAATGACGGCAGTCCTTGGGCATCTCTTTCCAACCTTCCTTCTCCTTCCCTGCTGCTCCCAGGACTCTTGATTCTTGTCCCGAGACTATGGTAAGAGGAGGGAGGCCACCCAGGACTCTGTCAGGCCAAGTGGGAGAGAAGCCAGACTTGTTCAACATCTGTCCCATCAATCTAGACATGATGCTCCTCCCAGAAGCTCCGAGGAAGCTGGAGGAGACAGAGGCAGCCGTCTCTGGGTCACAGGGAGGCCTGTGTGAGTGAGACCCCATCAGGGACGAGAGAGAAGGGAGGCCCAGGGTCTCAAGAGTAGGGTTGGAGTCTTGCAGAGCCAAGTCTCAGTCTACAGATGATCGGGTTTGAATTCAGGGAGCTGAAACATGTCAGTAAGCATCTTTAGAGATTTGCTATGGGATAGAGAGTGTTAGTTGGCAATTGAATCTCTGTATTAATAACTTCTTTATTAATAACAAGTATGTTTACTAATAACAAGTATATGATTTTCAAATGAGAGTGGTTCATATTAATTGTGTGTACTAATTGATTTCCCTGACATTTGCATACATGCATATATTGTGTTCCCAGCGACCCCCTCTCATCCTCTGCCCCTCTCCTTCTTCCCCTTAGTTCTCTTGTTTTTTTTTTTTTAGATTTATTTTATATTTTATTTATTATATGTAAGTACACTGTAGCTGTCTTCAGACACTCCAGAAGAGGGCACCAGATCTCATTACAGATGGTTGTGAGCCACCATGTGGATGCTGGGATTTGAACTTGTCACCTTCGGAAGAGCAGTCGGGTGCTCTTACCCGTTGAGCCATCTCACCAGCCCCTAGTTCTCTTGTTTTAATAATAGCTCTTCCACTTCAGCTCGTCACTTAAAACCTTCAGTTGCCACATCGAAGAGAACATGCCGTGGTTATCATTCTGCCTCTTATTGATTCTGCTTATTAATGATTTTTAGTTTTATCCATTTTTCTGCCAGTGTTCTTCATGGCTGCAGAATATTCCATTATATATGCCCTATTTTCTTAACCCATTGATCTGCTGGTGGGTCTCTACACTGGTTCCATACGGTAGATATAACAAAGCAGTGCCATGATAAATATAGGTATGTGTTACTAAAAATAGTGCAAATGCTTGCTTGCATTTTAGAGAAGAATATTGGAGCAAGATTAGAGTTTTAAATAAATTTATGTGTTCATGCTCACACACACACACACACACACACACACACACACACTTATACAAGTAGTAGCTAGAATTTTGGTACTGTCCAGCAAATTGGTGTGATTTTTTTCCTATTGAGGACGGACCTCTGTGGTTCTTTCTTATCATCCCTGAAGGTAAGTGTTGAAGACAATTTATACCAATCTGAAACACAAACGTGGCTAGCCAGAGCTGTTGGGCAACACTGTCACACAGTGTGGTTTTGCTTATCTGTGATCCGTTAAATGAGGGGGAACTGATCTGCTTACTGGGAGCCCTGTCCAAGGCTTGTGGGTCCACGCTCTTGCTGCATGTAACCCCAGAGAATGATGAGCTGCCTGCCTGTGGTTTTGGAGGTTCAGCAGGGATGGATAGCCTCGCCCTAGCGCCAGCATTTACCCTGAAATACTATGCAGAGAAGCGGTACCCAGTCTGCAGTCTTGGTCAGTCAGGGAGACTTAATGACAGTTATGCAAGTGATCTTGGGTTTCCTTTGGGGTCTTTCCCAAGCAAGGCAGAAAAAGTAACTTTTTTAGTTTAAAGAAGTCCAAAATTCACTGCCCACTGAGCTCTTTCTGTTATTTTCCTAGTTTCTTGATGCCTGTACCCTCCTATCTCTGGGACTGCTCCCAACAAAGGAAGATCTACATGCTTTGACTGTAAGAGAAACTAGAGAGGGAGAGGGCCATCCAGAGCCCAGACCTCTCTTTCTAGAGAACTGCAAAACTCTGAGTGGAAGCGGCTGCCAGTCAAAGGTTAAATAAACATCACACAGATGGGAAGAGTTAGAGGGCTTGGGAATTTGCTGGGGTCAGAACCGTGTCTTAAAGGGCACACAGAGTGAAGCAAAGGGCTCTGTGCAGAGACTGGATTTAGATCTCTGGCCTTGTTAGAGCTGGACAGAAAAGGAGCAAGATGAAGGGTTTCTGACGTTGCTTTCATCCCTCTTCAAGTCTCAGTGGTTTGAACAAGCAGCAAACCCATTGGCATTTGGCTATAAATGGAATGTGTGCCCTCATGCTCAGTTACATTTAAGGGAGATTCACTGAGCACCCCTGGCCTGCCCGGTTCCTAGCTCAGCACAAGGATAGCACCAAGGATACTGTGGAGAGAGGAGAGAAGCTCAGTACAAACTCCCAGGGCCATCACCCTGGGGACTTGGGCTAGCAGCGCCCTGTTGGTCCCCTTTGGCCCCATGGCAGATGGCTGTCGTCATCTGCTAGGCTGTCATAGGAAAACGTCATGGACATGTGACTTGGGTAATAGCCATGTGTTTGCTTGAAGTCCTAGAGGCTTTAAGTCTGAGGTCAAAGGGAACTCATCTGTCTTTGCAAGCTTAGCCATCTTCCCAGCATGCTTTTGTGGAGGTTCCCCCCTGGTCTCATGTGTGTCAATACTTGGTCCCCACGCTGTGGTGCTGTCTGGAGAGGTCTTGGGACCTTTGGAAGGTGGTGTCTGCTCACCTCATCTTACACATGAGATACTACCTCCAACCTTCTTGCCACGATACAGACTAGAACCCCCGAATCCTGGAAAGGCTCAGAGAAAGGGCACTTCCTGACAATCCGGCCACCAGCCCTGGCTGGCATGGCTGCTGCTTTTGGAATTCTGTAGACCTGTTCCCAGTGATGGAATTGGAACAAGAGCCACATGCTCACACACACATGCAATGACACCCATGTAGAGATTGCACGACAGCTTGTTGGGGTCAGTTGTCTTCTTCCACCATGTGCATTCTAGGCGTTACATTTGGCAGCAGGCACCTTTACCCACTGAACCAGCTTGCCAGCCCACATGGATGGATCTTGAAACTTTTACTACATACATTGAATGTCTTTTTGTGACTGAGTTATTCACATTTTCTTTTTTTTTTTTTTTTTTTTTTAGATTTATTTTATTTATTATATGTAAGTACACTGTAGCTGTCTTCAGACACTCCAGAAGAGGGCGCCAGATTTCATTACGGATGGTTGTGAGCCACCATGTGGATGCTGGGATTTGAACTTATCACCTTCGGAAGAGCAGTCGGGTGCTCTTATCCGCTGAGCCATCTCACCAGCCCTATTCACATTTTCTTACCCTGACCAGAGTCTTATGTCAAATGAATGGTAGAACCAAAGAAAGGAAGACCATGCCTCAGGGGTCCAGTAAGGAGTTAATGGAACTATAGAACAAGAGAGAAGTGGGTATACGTGTTTGGAGGGGTACCAATTCAAACGGCATGGTCCCAGATCTAGATGCAGTTGGACCTCAAAGAGGGGACAAGGGACAAGATATGCTGGCACAGTCGCTCATCCTAACAGATGGGAGAGGGGTGACAGCTATGGTTGGAATGTGGTTTGTTCTCCAAATCTGTGTGCTTGAGGCTGAACTGGAACTGAAACCAGACACTGGGAGCAGATCTCCTGCCTGATAATCAGGTGGAGTATGGTTCCTTCCATTGCTGTGGGTATATGGAAGGGGACCCTTCTAGTTTGTCCCTGTGTAGTGTGTTGAGAACTGTTGATGGAATAGCTCACATGTCAAAGCCAAGGAGAGCTCATCCCCCCCCCCCCCGTCAGATTCTAGTAGCCAATGGCTCAAAAACAGCAGTTCAGGTCGTCCCAAAGACACATTCCACTGTGGAAAATGGTTATATGTGATTTTCTTAGTTCCAAAACTAGGGAAGCCAAAATATCAAGACAGTTATCAAGTACACCGATTGCCAACACAGCGTTGGTGCATTGCAGCTCAGTGGGGGAAACTCGGCCATGGATGCAGACATGATTGGTGGAAACTAGTGACCTGAAAGGATCTACTGTAAGTAATGGTCTAAGACCAGTCAAAGGGCTAGGCCGTGAATGGCATCAGAAGGAAATGAAGTAAGCCAAGAGAATCTAATCTGCAACATTCTAAGTCTTCATAATCATGAATTCTAATCAGTCATTTAGTTTTGTAGAATCTTCAACACAAACGTGGTTCCGTGCCTCCCCCACCCCCAACTGTGGTGATTTGAATATGCTTGGCTCAGGGAGTGGCACTATTCAGAGGTGTGGCCTTGTTTGAGTAGTTGTAACCTTGTTGGAGGGGTGTGTCCTTGCTGGAGGAGGTGTGTCCTTGTTGGAGGAGGTGTGTCCTTGTTGGAGGAGGTGTGTCCTTGTTGGAGGAGGTGTGTCCTTGTTTGAGTAGGTGTGGCCTTGTTTGAGTAGATGTGACCTTGTTGGAGGGGTGTGTCCTTGCTGGAGGAGGTGTGGCCTTGTTGGAGGAGGTGTGTCCTTGCTGGAGGAGGTGTGGCCTTGTTGGAGGAGGTGTGTCCTTGCTGGAGGAGGTGTGTCACAGGAGATGGGCGTGGGCTTTGAGGTTTCAGATGCTCCAGCCAGGCGTGTCTCTATCTTCCTGCTGCCTGTGGATCCAGACATAGAATTCTTGGTTTCTTCATGACAATAATGGACTGAACCCCTGGACCTGTTAGCCAACCCCAATTAAATCTTTTCTTTTCTAAGAGTTACTGTGGTCATGATGTTAGGCCCTTGGATGTCTTGCCCCATGAGGGGAGATGGGATAGGAAAGAAAAACCTCCCTCCAAAACTGCTCATCTCCTCAAAACTATCCATAGATGAGATACTGGATGAGAAGTAGTTACTGAAGGTTTGGGCACTCACACCACGGGATGCCAACAGTTTAACCTCGACGATCAGCCATTAGCAATCCTTGTCTTAGGTAGTCCGCGGGCTTGCCCGCTGTTGGTAGTTCTTGATCGGACTCCTTTCTTCCCAGGCTTCAGTTTCTGTTTATAATGCCGGAAGTCCTCTCAGGACTGAGAGAATTTCAGCTTTATCCCTTTTCAGAGAGGCCTCTGTTAACTCAGGACAAACCTCTACCTGCTTGATTCCCACTCACTGATACCTCAGAAGGACCAGTGGGAGCCTTGACATCTCCACACTTCCGTTCAGTCCTCTGCCTGTGTGGGTGGAAGGGCACGATTTAGTTTTTGTCTTCCCACTGAGATAGATGATGCCATTCCCATTAGAAGGTGGCGGCGACTGCAATCAGCTTGGCTGGCAATAGCGCTCTTTTCTTTTAT
Source organism: Mus minutoides (assembly GCA_902729485.2). NCBI lineage: Eukaryota > Metazoa > Chordata > Mammalia > Rodentia > Muridae > Mus > Mus minutoides. The sequence continues at coordinate 287,447 of LR749590.1, read as the reverse complement.
AGTAAAATCTGAACAGAGGGTAATCAGTGGCCTCCTAAACGCCGAACAGGGTTAGGAAATGAGTAGTCTGAGCCCTTACAGCTAGGTCGACGATTAGATAATTAATTTCTATTTCTGAGCACATTTTTGTGCATGACAAGCCTGTGAAGACAACAGTCCTTTTTTGAATGAAATCTGAATTCAATCTCTACACACAGAGGAGTCCGTTTGCCCACTCGTTTAAATCACCATTCACTAGTACATTATTCTGCTTTGGGACTCTTTATGACACTGGGGCTATTTGTCTATTGCCATACATAGTGCACTTGGAAACTATGGTAACTCACAAGGTACAGAGGCTCATTTCTGAAATCCCAACACTCAGGAGGCTGAGGGGTAAGACTGTCAAGAGTGTGAGGCCAGTCTCAGTCACAGAACAAGACCCAAGCTGAACACCACAAAAGGACGAGAATTCTACAGTTTATTTTGATACCTTCCAGATCAAACTATCTAATCATTGTGTCTTCCCCCAAAGATCTTGGCTTCACGGCCATTTTCTCCCTCATTTTGATAACGAGCTTGAACCTAGGGCTTTGTGCATGTTATATAAATGCTCTACCAGCCAGCAATAGCCTCAAGTTCTTTTTACCTGTTTTTGTTTGTTTGTTTGTTTGTTTGTTTGTTTCAATTTGAGATAAGTCTTACCAAGTTACCCAGGAAGGCCTTGAACTCACTCTACAGCCTAGGGAGGCCTTGGATTTGTGATATTCCTGCCTCTCAAGCAGTGGGATTACAGCTTGCATTACCAAGCCTGATAGAAGTCAGGCGTGTGTGTGTGTGTGTGTGTGTGTGTGTGTGTGTGTGTGTGTGTGTTCCTAGGAATTGAACCCACAGTCTTAAGCCTGTCAGTAAGCTGTATAATATGTACATACATGTATATGTAATATATATACAAATGCGTATGTACATATGCATATATTATATATACACGCTTTCCTAAAGCATAATCCACATACAAGAAAATCAGTTAGAAAATGAACCTAGTGAACATTTTTTATTTTTGCCACACGGATATCATGTGACCACCCTTCCAGTATGGCATATCACAGTTCCATCATTAAAAAAAATAAAATCCTTCATGCTCTTTTGCTGTTAGCCTCTCCACAACCTTGGCTCCAGGCAGTCCTTGTTCTTTTTCCGGTTCCTATTCTATGAAGGAAATCGTACAGCACGTCGTCTTTTGTGCCTGCCTTTTTTCGGCAGCATGATGCTTTTTGAAACCGTAGGACTTGCTCATTTGCTCCCTTTTATTGCTGGTGGCCGGCCATTCACACTGGTGCGGGTACACACAGTCTGCTGGCCATTCACCTGATAATGGGCGTTGAGTCATTTCCAGTCTTTGTCTGCCGTGATAGAAACTTCTCCAGCACAGACTTCCGAGGCAATAGACACTCATCGAGGAGCCTTGCTGGCTCGTGTGGTCAAGTTTAACGTCATGGGAAATGTGTGGGTGCCTCAGTTTCTCTAGATCCTCACCGGTGTTTGTCAGTGTCAGAGTTTTAATCGGTTCTGATAGCACCTCACAGTGACAGATGGTAAACATCTTTGCACGTGCTTGTCACCTGTACAGTTTTGGCAAAGTGTCTGTCAAGTGCTTTGACCATTTCTCTTTAAGCTGCTATGTTTTTAGGTTCTTTTTAAAAAAACTAGGTTCTGGGCTGGTGAGATGGCTCAGCGGGTTAGAGCACCCGACTGCTCTTCCGAAGGTGATGAGTTCAAATCCCAGCAACCACATGGTGGCTTACAACCACCCGTAACAAGATCTGACGCCCTCCTCTGGTGCGTCTGAAGTCAGCTACAGCGTACTTATGCAGAATAACAAGAAATGAATCCTTGGACCGGAGAGACCAACCGGAGCAAGCCAGGCTGTCCGGAGCGAGCGGAGCTGAACGGGAACTGCCAGAACGAGCGGGGCCAAACCGGAGCAAGCGGAGCCAATCGGAGCGAGTGGGGCTGGCTGGAACAAGCGGGGGCCGTATGGGGGCGGCCGGGAGCAAGTGGGGCTGGCCGGAGCGAGCGGGGTCGAGCAGAATGAGCGGGGTTGACTGGAACAAGGGGAAAAAAAAAACTAGGTTCTTTTTAAAAAAATTTTTTTTAATTGGATATTTTCTTTATTTACATTTCGAATGTTTTCCCTGTTCCAGTTTCCCTTTTGGAAACCCCAATCCCATCCTCCCTCCCCCTGCCTCTATGAGAGTGCTTCCCCATGCACCCACCCACCCACTCCCATCTTCCCTCCCTGGCATTCCCCTACTTTGGGGCATCAAAAACCCTCAGGCCCAAGGGCCTCCCCTCCCATTTACTGCTAGGTTCTTATGTAAGTCTTTTGTCTAGTATGTAATGTTCATATGCAGAAAGTGTGTTATATTCAAAATGTTTGAGGCTACACCTTAAGCTAGCATAGCAGCAGACCTGGGCAGTATCATCCATACAGTACTGGTTTTGCAGTCAGGAAAGATGCAGGAGAAAGGGGGTCATGGAGACCTATACTAAGGTTCCAGACAGCCACCAGGGCCAAGTAAGGTGTGGCAGTGTCAGATTCCCTGAAGGAGACCCCTGCCACCCAGGCTGTTGTGTTAAGCTGTGAAGGTAATGTAAGTTACAATGGAGTCCTCAAGCTGTTGGAGTCAGGGACTACCTCCCAAGGGAAGCTACAGGCACAGAAGCTGGAGGCAGCCCAGGACAGAGGTGACACGTGCTGTAGATGGTAGAGCTGGAGGAGTGCGCCTGCCCAAGACCACGGGAGCTCAGATGATCCCGTCACAGCCCTCACTCAGATGCTTGAACTGGAGCTGCGGGCTTTGGTGTTTGCCTTGCTCGGTTTGGTCTTGCTATGGCCTGATCATCCCACAGCTGTGCCCTCATGGAATGAGAATGTTTGCCTTGTGCCTTTCCACACTTGGGAATACATTGGTCTCCCAGCATCTCATTTTGAAGAGTTTGCCTCGAGTCTCCCCAGAAGAGCTTTTGGCCTTTTTAACAGTGTTGGGACTGTTAACCACTGTGGGGACTTTTTAAAGTTGGGTTGAATTCAATTCGTATTGAGATGACCGTGGGCCTCGGAGCCAGGGGTGGAGGGTTGTGTTTTGAATGCGTCTCATGTATTTGCACACTTGATCTTAGAAGGCTGTGGAATCTTTAGGGGGTGGAATCTCACTGGAGTGGGTAAGTCAGCAGGGGCAGACCTTGAAGTTCCAGAACCCAGCACACGTCTAGGCTGCGCTCTGTCTCTGGTCCTCCTGCTCTATGAAGAGAAGATGCGGCCAGCAGCTGTCCTGCCTCCAGGGAGCCTCCTGCCACCATGCTTTCCAGTTTGTGACAGACTGTGTGTCCTCAGACTTAGTAATTCTTCCTCCTTGGAGTTGCTTCTTTTTAATTAGTTCTTGTGCGCACATGCAGTCTGTATGTAGATTTGTGTCACGGTGTATATGTGGAGGTCAGGAGAACTCAGTAGGACACGTTTGCTTCTTCCACCTTTGTGTGCATCTTGAGCATCAAACTCAGGTGGCTGGGCTTAATGACAAACACCTTTACCTGCCGAGCTGTCTTTCTGGCCCTGAGTTTGTCCGTCCTTCCTTCCTTCCTTCCTTCCTTCCTCCCTCCCTCCCTCCCTCCCTTCTTCCTTCCTTCCTCCCTCCCTCCCTCCCTCCCTCCCTCCCTCCCTCCTTCCTTCCTTCCTTCCTTCCTTCCTTCCTTCCTTCCTTCCTTCCTCTCTATTTCATTTTTTTTAATGTGTATTTCATTTGCATGCACTTCTGTCTATCATGTTTGCCCAGTGCCCACAGAAGCCAGAAGGGGGCATCCGATCCCGTAGAACAGGAGTTACAGATGGGTGTGAGTTACCTTGTAGGTGCTGAGAATTGAACCTGGGTCCTCCAGAAGAGCAGCTGGTGCTCCTCACCTCTGCGCATCTCTCCAGCTCCCTGAGTTGTCTTTTTTTGGTCACAGCAATAAGGAAACTGAAAAATCCAGTCAGCTTTTCTCTTCCTTTCCAGCTTACCCTTCACCCCTTTAGCTCTTCACAGAGTGGAGAATGTCGATGTCGGTGAGGTCCAACCCAACTGTCTGGTTTCCTCTTCGGTGCCTAAGAACTCTTTACCTCAGCCACACTCACAGATATTTTCTTCCCTGCTTTCTCTAACTATCTTGGAGTTTCATGTTCTTGAGTTAATGATTGACCTGCATCAGGTGTGAGGCTTGTGGTAGGTGAACTATTCCTATGTGGCTGCCGGTGGTGGCCCAGCTGCTCCGGCATCTTTCTTGGGTGGGCTGGCCCTCGCTCACCTGCTCTCACTCCGGGCTCCTGTGTGAGTCTGTGTCTAGTCCCCGGTTTCGTTCTGGCTTTGCCATGGAGAGGTAGATGCCGCAGTGTATAGTTGAGTCCCGTCTTAGGACTCAGCTAATGGCAGGCACTCAGTCTTCCACCGTTGGGTCTTTGCTGCCCGTGTACCTCGCAGCACCACAGCACAGAGGATAACGGAAGCTGAGGACAAGGTGTTTCTTCTTCCATGTGGGACACATGGCCCGCTGCCTAGCAGGGACCCAAGATCTGTTGCCTAAAATGAATAAGGGTTCACTGGCTGCATGCAGCCTGTATTCTAAAGGAGACACAGAGAAAGTTCTCTGCTCCTGTGGCGACTATTTCACAAATGAGGGGCCGAGACATTTTTCTATGCTGCGCTGGTGGGGAGGTTTTTTTTGTTCCCCCCTCTCTTTTCTTTTTTTGTATGGCACAGTTCTAGAGAAAACATATAGTCCTGGGCTGGATTTCCTCCCCCTCCATCAAAATGAACTAATTATGTTAAGTCCTATGGGGAAAATAATATATTTTTGTACCTAAATTTACCTATTCTATTCTATTTAAAATGCTGTGAAAGGCAGAGTAGGCACTGCTTCCACAGCCAGGCATCTCTGAGGCATTCTGTGGGATGGGGGCGGTCGGGTTCTGGCCTTCGTTAGGAAACGGTCCCTCTGAGGTTGCCCTTGCCGCAGTGATGAGTTTTCCTGCTAAAGAAGTGTTTAGAAACCATCCCTGACCTTCTGTGAGTCATGAAAGCAGCAAAATAAGGCAGGTTTGGAGAGAGAGAGAGACAGAGACAGAGAGAGACAGAGACAGAGAGAGAGGGAGACAGGGAGAGACAGAAACAGAGATACAGATAGAGAAAGACATAGACACACACAGAGAGACAGAGACAGATAGGGACACAGACACATACATTAGAGATATACACAGAGAGATACAAACTCACACACAGACGCAGAGAAAGAGAGACAGAGAGACAAACACACAGAAAGGAACACAAAAAGAGACACATAGAGAGACAGAGAGAGACAGAGACAGATAAGGACACAGACACACACATGAGAGACACACACACAGAGATACAAACTCATACACAGAGACACACAGAGACAGACAGAGACAGAGAGAAGGGGGAAGGGCGGGTGATTTACCTGCCCTTTACCGCTGAGGTACCTCCCACCCCACAGTTAACTTTTGCTTCTGATAGTACTGAGCTGCCTGAGTTGACATGTGCATGTCTCATCTCCTCCCCATCAAGGGGAGGCTGGGCACCAGGAAGCCATCCGGAGAACTCCCAGTTCCTTCTCAGATGTTCAGTTTCTCACGTCTCTGCTTCCGACATTCTGGTGCAGTAGACAGTCGACAAGATTGGAAAAGCTGGCCCCGAGTCTTAAATTCTCAGAAACTCCACGTTCTTTCCTTTTAAAGGCAGGGGAACGTGGTGGTGTGTTGCTCAATGACATAAACATGTTAAGCAAAATGTGGAATTAGGCAATTCCACCACTGGGAGAACATCAGAGAGGGCTTGCACAAAGATGCTACCACTTTACATGGTGAGGTGAGGCATCGAGCCACCCCCACCCATCAGCTCGTCACCAACATTGACATTATGGGCGCTAACCTCACTTGGAATATAGCACATGGTCCTAGCTCACTATCTTCAGAGACTGAATCATAGAGAGCGATAATTTTTAAGTTGCCACTTGGTGCCCATCTGTGGTAACTGGCTCTCTTACCCTTTCTCACTACCCCCTCCTACAGGGCATCGTGCAACTCAGCTTGACCTTTGACCGTAGACTTGGTATGTGGATGGAGCTGGCCCCAATGTCTCATTACTGTGTCTGGCCTCTGCCCCTTTCTTGAGTATTTCTGACTGACAACCAGGTAGATGCTCTCCTTCATGAGGAAGGTGGGACTCCACTGAAATCTTACCTGGATTTTAAATGTATTTCCTTTGTGTGGTGAAGAATTTGACATTTTACTTTCAAGACAATCATACCAAACTATTTACTTAAACCCAAATGCAATTATCTCTATGCTTAATCTTCAGAGCCACAAAATCACGTATGAAAACAGTGGACAGGTAAGTGCTGTGTGCAGGAACCTTGAGAGAGAGCGAGAGTGTTGCATTATGGAGCTCTGGCTAGACGTGTATCTAACGGAGGTCTATCCAAACGTCAAACACAACTGCAGTGTTTAAGTGCGGCTTCAAGAGATTATTCCATGAGGAATGGAACTACAGTTTTAGCAAGTTGACAGGCCTACATTTCAGCTCCTTTCTTTTAAAAAAAGAAAAGTCTAAATATTTAACGGGCATTTGTCAAGCATCCCAGAAGAGCCACGCAAAGTCTTGGCATCCTGTGTTTATTTTAGTTAGGTTTCATGTAGCTCAGGGTGGCCTGGAACTTGCTGTATAGTCAACGGTGGCATTAAACCCCTGATTTTCCTGCTTCTATCTCCTAAGTGCTGGGCTGACAAAGATGTCCCACTATGCCCAGTGAGTGCAGTACTGGGCTCTGTACTGCATTACTAGGCAAGCCCTGCACCAAGTGAGGTACATCCAGAACTGAACCATGACTAAGAGTTCAAAATTCTGGGTATCACAGTAGCTTCAAGAAGCACCTGAACAATAAATAAATCCAAGGATGAAGGGTGTAAATATACTTTGTTGTGGCAGTTCGCTGAAAAGTGATAGCACACATTGTCTTGACGACACAATTAAAAAAGAAATCTAATACTGTATGGGAGTTCCAAGCATCTGGAATGGTACTTCGTCCTATCTACTTGCATACGGAGTGTGTGTACAAACCAGCTACAGACATGACTGGGTTCCTGGAGCAAAGAGGACAGAAGCAAGCATGTACTGTACACTCAAGTCTTACTTAACCCTCACAAGTACCCATAGGCCATTGCGACCATCATCTTACAGGCGGTGAAACCATCTCTCCCTATCCTTTGGCTTTGCCCAAGGTACCTGTCTTAATCCTTTTGGGCTGCTATTAAGACACACCACCATAGGCTGGGGGGACTTATAAACAACAGCAAAAATTGCTTCTCTCTGCTCTAGAGGCTGGAAGTGCAATATCCAGATGGTTGGAGATTCAGTATCTGGTGTGCACCCACTTCCCGATTCGCGGAAGACGTAGCCTTACTGTGGCCGCCATGATGGCAGGTCAAACTGTGGTCTTTTGCAGCTAACTGTGGTCTTCCAGGCTCGCACAAGGACACAGATCCTTCAGAGAGCTCTATTTTTATTCACAACCACCTCCCAAAGGGCAAATCTCTTAGTGCCGTCACGCTGCGGACCAGGTGTCATCCGATGGGGTTTTGGGGAACAATTTAATTCCCACATAGGCACCGCACTGTCTCATTTCTCTCCATATCTCGCCATGGTGGCATAGACATCTCTGCGTGCTTCCCACAGAACAGGGCCTCTTTTTTTTTTTTTTTCTCACAGGTCCCCAACAGCTGGACCACAGCTCTGGCACCATTACAGACGCTCATTTTCTCAGCTGCGGCTTCCTTTGTCTGCACATTGCCAAAAAGAAGCGCACAAGCCCGTGGCTCAGGAGGCACAGAGGGAGTAACCCGAGAGTCCCTTCAGTCAGCTCACACTGTAGTCCTCTTTGAAAGCACTGAAAATTTTCTCCTCAGGAAAGTTCCCTCAGCTAGTCACCACCATGCCGGCCCGCAGAGCTTCCCTTCCACAGAGAGCTCTGTGCAGCTCCTGCCTTCTTCCTCTTCTAATAGCAGCAGCCACACATGCCAACCCCGAGGGCAGACTCCAGCTGGGCTGGTGTCCCAGCCTGTGTTCTTTCTCTGTGTGGCTCTTCTGGGGCCAGGATATTTTAAAAGCCTCTGGTGATTTAGTCAAAGATCTCATTTCTCTTTCAAGGTGGCTCCCACATGCCAGGCAGGGCCAGCCCTGTCCTGGGAGCCTTTCACAGTGAGAGTTTTATGAATAGCCCACAGGACAGCTTTAGCGGGGACATTCTACTTTCTTATTTGACTTTTTTGTTTGTTTTGTTTTTACATGCAGAGATTTTGTTTTGATTTTTAATTGTGAGTGTTTGTGTGGGCGTGTGTATGTGTGAATTCGGGGTACCCCTGGAAGGCCGACAAGGGTGCCAGATGCCCCTGGAGATGAAGTTACGAGCAGACGGGAGTCTTCAGACATGATGCTGGGAACCAGACAAGGATCTGTTGCAAGAGAAGTACAGGGTTTTAACTGCCGAGCCATCTTTCCAACCCTTGTTTTGTTTTTGAGATGGTGTTTTGGGCAGACTGTCCTGAGCTCAGGGCGGTTAGGCCATGCCCCTGCCTCAGCCTGCTAAGTATTGGTACTATGGGTATCTACCATAACCCTGTGTTCTGTCCATGACTGAGTGAGAATGATTACAGTCTCTCTCTCTCTCTCTCTCTCTCTCTCTCTCTCTCTCTCTTTCTCTCTCTCTCCTCTCTCCTGGAATGATCTGTGGATTTTTGCAGCATCCTTGCATAGAGGACAGGCTATTTTCTGGGTGGTTTCAAGTTTTCGTCTATCTGCTACCAAAGTTAGCACCAAGATTTACTCAGTTAGTCTTATCGCATGAGTATTAGTTTTGCCTACACATATGTATGTGCAACACATTGTGCCTGGTTCCCACAGAGGAAAGACGATGACATTAGATCCCCTGGTGCCGGAGTTACCAGTGGCTGTGGGCACTAAGTGGGTACTGGGAGCAGGGTCTGGATACCCTACAACCATTCTTAACCACCGATCCATCTCTCCAGCCCCGGTTTTTATATTTTTATCTAACCTTATTGGGGTAAGGCAGCCTCTGAAGAATCTTTTTTTTTTTTTTAAAGATTTATTTTATTTATTATACGTAAGTACACTGTAGCTGTCTTCAGACACTCCAGAAGAGGGAACCAGATTGGATGGTTGTGAGCCACCATGTGGTTGCTAGGATTTGAACTTATCACCTTCGGAAGAGCAGTCGGGTGCTCTTACCCGCTGAGCCATCTCACCAGCCCCCGCTTCTGAAGAATCTTAGGTAACCTTATTTATCGAGCTTCTGAAGAAGGTTTCAGGCCAACTGGAAAACTGTCTCTGGGAATCAAACACTGCATAAATGATTTCGACTTGTCTCAAGTAAAATATCTTTTTCCTTGTTCCTGGGTGCCCCCCTTTTCATCAGAAGAGATAAAAAGTAAAAAGCCAATAACACTTAATACTTGGTGCCCAGAAGGGACTTCTCTGGGTGTGCCTGCAAGCAGCTGTTACACTGTCATCCAAGGACTCCATCTGTGCCCCAAGAAGAAATTGAAGATAGGGACTCTTCACAATGGAAACTATGGCTCTGCCACACACTGCTGCGATGTTGTTAACCAACAGACTGGGAAAGGGGGAACATGGTGTCCAATGTACACCAGGCTCTGCTGGCTAGTTACAAACTGAGGACCACACTGACTACCATACTAAACTCTATGAGACATGAAACCAGAGCCAGTGACTAGGAGAAAGGGATTTATAGGGAGGAGTGTGGGGGGGGGCGCTGATGGGGTTAGAGGGGAGCTGAAGAGGTAAGAGGTACTGAGCGAACGCGTATGAAAGCGTGAAAGAACAAAATTCACTGACAAAAATAAAAAAGAAAAAGAAAATTATTCGTAACATCATTGCCGCATATAAATGTTGTTAATTTTGCTAAGACTTCTTTTCAGGTTTTCTCCTTTCTTTTTTTGGTATAATGTTGTCTTCTAACATGAAGATGGCAGTTAGGGCGGCGGCAGCCTTTCTGTAGCCATGAGGAAAAGATCATAAAGATTTGAAGTGCTTGAGTGTGAAAGGCAGTAGTGTCCCCAGGGACTCCTTGAAGTCACTGGACAACCCGTTAAGGAATCGATGTGGCTGGTTCTCTCCCATTCACAAAGTATTCCCACTGTCCATCTAATCAGAAGTCGGATATTGTCAGTAATATCATTAACATTTCGGGATAATTATCAGGAGCATCTTGGGTGGTTTTGTTTTTGTTTTTGTTTTTGTTTTAGTTTTGGTTTTGGTTTTGGTTCTCCATTTGTGAAAAACTAAAGAAATGCACTAATGCACACAGTTTAGTCCCCTGAAATGCCTTTCTTATATAAAACTCCATCGGACAATGAAGTAACACTAGCTTCTGAGCGTCTGTGTGGCCAACTTTGAAGGAAACCGCTGGAAGCATTCTCCAAGTGAGGTTGAAATGATTTTCATTATGTTAAGTTATTAACATAATGGGCTCACTGCAAACATTCAGTAAATGATTACTGCAAACATTCAGTAAGCCAACGACTTAGTTACGGTTCTATTGCTGTGAAGAGACACCATAACCGAAGCGACTCTTAGAAAATAGAGCATTTAACTGGGAGCTCGCTTACAGTTTGAGAGGGTGAGTCTATTATCATAGCGGGGAGCAGACCAGCAAGGCACTGAGCAGTAGATGACAGCTTTACATCCTGATCCACAGGCTGCAAGGCAGAGAGAGGGTGTGTGTGTGTATGTGTGTGTGTGTGTGTGTGTGTGTGTGTGTGTGTATGTGTTGGGGGGAGTAGGTGTGGGGGTGGGCAGAGACTAGGTCCCTTGTGGACTTTTGAAACTTCAAAGCCCACCCCCAACAACACACCTCCTCCCAACAAGGACACACCTCCTAATCCTTCCACACAACTCAGCTGGGGACAAAGCATGAAAGTGTATGTGCCTATGGAGGGCATTCTCTCTCAAACTGCCGCAGGCAGCCCCTAGTTCTATTGTGCTTATGGTAAAGGGATGCACAGTTTGAATAAAGATTCTCCCATCAGGCTGCTGGCAGAAGACATATTACTGTCCCTGGCAGGCTAGGCTTGAGTAGGCTATGGGCACACCAATAACCAGGCCAAAACAACACAGCCTATCCATCATTCTTGCCAATGCCCATCTGGGTCAGTGTAGCTCTGTACACGGCTCATCTGTAGCTCTGAGATTGATAGATACTGTCTGCCACCTTACGGGACCCCTCTCTGGTTTCTTGATCAGGGAAGAGACTATGAGCCCTGTGCCTGCTTTTATAGACTCTGCCTGAAAGTGACCTGCATCGTCCTGCTGTGATTTCATCGGTCCAAACAAGTTGATGGCAAGGAAGGGGACATCAGAAGAGGGAAGTAGGATGTGGAGATCTCCATGGAGACGCTATTTTTCCTCCATCATTTGCTGCATATTGCTGAGATAGGAAGCAATACAGTCTGCCTCCCACTAGCTGGTCCCCTATGGCTGGTCCCCTATGGCTGGTCCCCTATGGCCACCATTTTCTCCCTTCATAGCAGTAACATGTTTAATTTGTGGACAGACTGTAGCTTCCAGATGAAACCCTTGTTCCTCATCTTCTCTTGCAAGGATGTATGACAGCATTTAACCATTTAGTCATTAAAACCTGAGCTAAAGCAAGAGATGAGCCCGGGTGACCCTTCCATAGGGAGGGACACACCCTTTCCCTTCTGTCCCTTCCCATATGCTGCTGGCCAAAGCCTTGATTGACGTACAGGCGAATTTTCCAAAGCTGGGAAGCATCCCACGGTAGGGACGCGAGAAGTCCCGGGGCAGTAGGAGCCTATGCCTTCATCAAAGACCTATCATTGATCCAAAAGAGCAGTTTACAGTTTTACATAAGAGATAAATAGAGTGTTATTTATTCTTTTCGGTCATGGTTATTTTGAGTTATCAGTCCTACACAGTTCCTACCCAAACCTTTCTTTTTTTTTTTTTTTTTTTTAAAGGGACTCAGCTGGCGTTAAACAATACCGGAGGCAAAAAGCCAGGCTATATTTAGTAGTGAATATGCCCAACTGTGGGACGGTTCCTTGATGCCACGGATAGAGACTCTCTTCAAACAGCACACCTGCTCCTACAAGCACACTCAGCCAAAAAGAGGGAGAGACGCTGTCTACTGTCACAAATGATGGCTGGCTGCAGGAAGCAGGGCCACATGTCTTTAACGTCGCCTTCTTTCACGTGGTCCCACAGACATGATTCCTGCTGAAAGGTTTGCTGTGAATAGCTATAAAAGCTACCCAGGCTAGTGGTATCCAGCAGATGGACAAGTATCTAGAAAAGACCTAGATCCCGTGTGTCAGGGACGTTTTCCCGAGAACAATGGATAAACTGGGAGGCCATTTTGGGCTTCTAGCTTCTTCCTTGTGGTGGCTGATGCTGTCAACTCGACAAACTCCCATGGGAAATGGACCTCTGAGCATTCCCTGAGAGGGTTTTCTTACCTGGGTGAAGCACAATGGGAAGCTCTGTGCTCAATGTGGGCTATTTCATAACAGCATTACTTCATGGGCTATGTCCGAACTAAATAAAAAGGAGAGACAGAGTGGAGAGTTGCACATGCAGTAACCCACTGCTTGATGCTCTTGACTGTGGGTCATGTGACCCACGTGTCCCTCTCACACCCCTCCTATTGCTGCTCCGGTCCTTTGATGGACCGTGGCCTGGAGCTGCTGGCCGGACACACCCTTTCTCCCATAAGTCTCTTTTGTTCACATAATTTATCACAGCAACAGGAAACAGAATCAAGACTGCTTTGTCCTTTTGTGCTGTTATAAACTTTCCTATCTCCATGGTGTTTCCCTGAGCTGAGGCCAAGCGGGTCTTATGTCATGCGTCACCTCTTACATAGTGCTAGTGGTCGCACAGGCCACTTTGCTGGGACGGTTTGTGCAGTTACGCAGAAGAACATGGAGTGATTCCGACCAGATGCAACTATGTGACAGCTATGTTTTATTCTCTTTTTAAACGACACTTATTTATTTAGCGTGTGCATGCATGTGTAGGTTGGATAACATCGCGCAGGCAGCCTCTGTTCTTTCCTTCCTCCATGCAGGTCCTGGGGCTTGAACTCAGGTGGTCAGGCTTGGCGGCAAGCACCAGTCTGCTGTTTTGTTCCCTTAGACCAAGCCTGCGTGCCTGAAATTCTTCCTACCGAAAGTCATTTTGATTACAATATCACTTCACAGAACACGACAGAGCCTCAAATTATGCTTTCCTACCAATTATAGGAAAGACTCGATTTGCTATTTCTTTTGTTTCTCTTCCCCGGCCCCCATAGACTGCAGGACAATTAATTCACCGAAGCCTTAGTTAAAAACCACTGAGAAAATTCAGAAAAGGGTCCGTTTTGAATAGGTTATTTACACAAGCAGAGAACTGCAGCATTCACTTAGGAAACCCTTACTTAAGAGGTCAGGAGTCCACTCAGGAGGGCTGTTCAACTCTGGCTTTGTGTTTACAGGAATCTGCTGTTCCTTGGAGAACTGGGCCATAGTTTGGGGCTTCAAGGCTAAGCCAGCTTGGATTGCTTCCTCTCTGTGGGCATCTCAAGTTTTCAAACAGAAACTACTGCACAGGGCACACCAATGGCAGGCAAGACAGAACTCTCTCTCTCTGGTTCCTGATGATCCTCGGTTTCGTGCCTCACACTGCCTGACAGCACATAGAGAAGGGGGGAGGGAGACAAAGCCGCGGGCGACTGCTTTCAGCCTGACACCAGCTTTACTGAGGCATAATTCATAAGTCTTAGGATCTACCTATGCCGCGGTCGGGCTTCATCCTCAGAGCTGTCACACCGAGACTCCGGCCAGTTCTTAGAACACTCTTGTCACTTGTTCACCAACGCAGACTCCTGTACCCTTAAAGGGTCATCACTCCTCCCTCTCTCCCAAGTCTTTCAGTTGTAGGCAACCATCAATCTTCCTTCTGCTTTTATGACTTCACCTGCCTTGGACATTTTGTGCAAATGGATTCTATAAAAATGTGCCCCCGTTCGTTTAGCACAACGTCTTAACTGTCCGTCCCCATTGTACGTTTTATTATTTCATTCCTTTTTATTAGCAAGTATCCATTCATAGTGTACAAGGCAGCAGAGCCCCGAACCGAGGTGGTCCTTGCTCAGTTTTACTTACTAGAGGTTATCTATAGTCCAAAAGTAACAAAGAAAAAAAACTCCAGAAACAAGCAATTCATGAGGTAAAATTTTATTTTATTTTTATTATTTTGTGTATATGGGTATTTTGTCCATCTGTATGTCCATGTGCCACATATTTGCAGTGCTCCTATAGTCAGACGAGTACATCAGAAACACTAGGACTGAAGTCACAAGAAAATTGTGAGCAACCTTCTGGGTTCTGGGAACGGAATCTGGGTCCCTTAGGAGAACAGCTAGTGCTCTTAACTGCTGAGCCATCTCTCCACCCCCATTCATAAAATTGTATATCTTCTTTGTTGAGTGAGGAACTCCCATAGTATCCAGCTCCATCCTGCTGGGGCTATGAATTCTTGCTTTCTTCTGCCTACCCATGCAGTACTCACCATGCTATGCACTCATTAGTCAGTCAGTTGTCTCTTTGTTAGAGCAACCACCATGGCGTTACAATGTTACTGTTTTACCTAAGGCTCTAAAGTGCCACTGGTCCAGATAATCCAAGGAGAAGCTATAATATACAACCTCCATGAAGAAAAGATTGATGTTCCCGACTTAAAATAAGAAAACAATTGTGAGGCGAGGTTGCTAAGACCAATAGCAAGACAGGAAGACTATGCAGGACTGGGTACCATGTACATTTCTAGGTATACACTGTTTATCTTAAGGTTTCTGTTGCAATGATAAAATGCTACCACAAAAAGCAACTTTGAGAAGAAAGGGTTTATTCTCTCTTACACTTCTAGGTAACAGTAGGGCCCTGAGGGAAGTACAGGCAGGAACGCAAGCAGGACAGGAACCTGGAGGCAGGGACTGAAGCAACAGGCATGGAGGGATGCTGCTTACAACCTGCTTGCTTTCCTTTTCTTTTTAGTTAATCTTTCTTCCTTTCCTTTCCTTTCCTTTCCTTTCCTTTCCTTTCCTTTCCTTTCCTTTCTTTCTTCCCATCCTCCTTCTCTCTGCCCCTCCCTCCCTCCCTCCCTTTTTCTGCCCTCCCTCCCTCCCTTCATTTTTTCTCAGAGGATGAGAACATGACATTGGGTAGGTAGGGAGGAAGGTGGGTGCTTTCTTATACCATTGAGGACCACCTACCCAGCAGTGGCACCATGCACAGTGAGCTGGGCCCTCCCACATCAGTCATCAATCAAGAGCATGCTCAATGGGCTTGTCCACAGCACAACCCACGGGGGCCATTTTCTCAGTTGAGGTTTTCTCTTGTAAAATGATTACGTATGTCCTGTTCACATGAAACGAGCCAGCACCCTGGGGATCTTGAACCACATCCTCAGCCAGCTCACATTCTATTTAGCCATTCAGGTTTTAATGGTTTCTTTAGAGACCCACGGGCTTTCCAGAATAACAGCACTGGGGACACTTGTATATATGTTTCTGTGCGAACATATGGTACCTTTTTTTTTCTGAATGGATCTCGAAAGTTATACATATTTAAGGCATATAAGTGCTGTGTGTACAGGAAAAGCTCCAGTCACACCAAAGAAAGACAGCTCTCGGAAGATCAGGGGATTTTACATATGTGTATCGAGCTATCACTCTGAGCCCCCATTAGTATGTATGGCTGGTCTACCTCAGTTAAAAAAGGGCAAGCACACACAGAGAAATATACACACCACGGCAAACACACACAGAGAAGTACACACAGCACGGCAAACACACACAACAGGATTATTTACAGAAGTCAGTCTCCTACCTAATCAATCACAGTTGGCCCATCACATCACTCAGCAATGTGGGTTTTTTTTTTTTCTAATTGATGAGACATCACAGCTGAACAGTGATGATCCAGCTCGCACCACGGACAGCTCCAGTCCTCCCAACACACAGCTTGGATTCAAACCCCTGCTCCGCCACTAGCCACAAAATCTATAAAGTACTTAACGCTGTTCTTAATCTCTAACATTAAAAGGAGAACCCTACCTATCTCTTAGGGTTTGGAGAAGCTAAAATACAAAAGCCTGTGTAAAGCACTTGCCTCAGTGTGTGGAGGGATCAGCGCTCTCCAAGGTCTGTTCTGTGTCCTTGTTGGTTCTGGTTGGCCTAGCAAGCCATCCTGCCACAACTGTGAGGTTGTACAGGACTACCCTCTGAGGCAAAGTGCCGCCATCTGCACTGGCTTTCCAAAGATTACCTCAGCTGGGCTGCTTGACGGCTGATTTCCTTCTTGGAAGGAGGCAGTAGGGAGGGTCATGGGAGCTTCACTTGAGTATTTTTCAGTCATCTCTTCCAGTCAGCTGCATGTAGTTGTATGTCTTAATTTTGAGTGGCTTTCTCTGGGAAGGACTGGAGTATATAGGTGGGGAAGGATGAGAGAGAAGGCTCCACGTACACAGTCGTGGGAGGCCTTCCTCCCGATGGATAACAGGCCTTTTAGTGTGGCTGCTTTAGAGTCACCTATGCTCCTGTGATGACCTCTCCCACTGCTCTGTGGCCCAATAGACTCACTGGTTTCTTAGGGGTGTGTGTGTGTGTGTGTATGTGTGTGTGTGTGTAATTTGGGACTCTAGGAGGAGGGGCAGGTATTGTTTATCTTTGCCCAAGGAAAGAATTTTAGTAACATATGTATACATACCTTTGAGCTATACCTGCATACCCTGTCACCCATTACCATGTTTCTTAAAGCAGAATTAGACACTAAGTGTCAATCTTGATAGACACCCCCACAGGCTGGTTACTAATTGTAGCTTTTCGCTTCCAATGTACGTTTGTTGTCTCTTTGTTGTCTTGGGAATACAGGTCCGGATACTGCTTCTGCAAGATTTGATGGAAAATGATTTGGCTCAGCGAAGGTAAATGTGGGAAAAGGGGTGGGGTGGGCTGGACATCATGGCAGTGTGAGCAGGAGATAGACCCCAGGCCCTGGCTGTGACCCTCAACTACTGCAATTCTTTCAGAGGCTTTCAAGCCACACTAGGCTCTGGATGCCACTGACTTGATACCCAGTGTCAGAAGGGCCAACAGCAAGAGAGCTTCTGCTTGGTTCTGGCCACAGGGAGTCAACGTTGATTTATCCTTCCCCCTCCAATAGGTCTACCTACTCTCTATAGCCGATGTCTTTCTCTGTATCAGTCCTAGATAAGCCCTCTGGGCTCCCTAGACCCTACTGCCAGACACAATCCAGGGTATTCTCAGAACATGTACAGCTGTGATGGTTTGTACATGCTCGGCCCAGGGAGTGGCACTATTAGAAGGTGTAGTCCTGTGGGAGTAGGTGTGTCACTGTGGGTGTGGGCTTTAAGACTCTCATCCTAGCTGCCTGGAAGCCAGTATTTTCCTAGTGGCCTTCAGATGAAGATGTAGATCTTTCAGTTCCTCCTGCTCTATGCCTGCCTGGATGCTGCCATGTTCCTGCTTTGATGCTAATGGACTGAACCTCTGAACCTATAAGCCAGCCCCAGTGAAATGTTGTCACGTATAAGAGTTGCCTTGGTCACGGTGTCTCTTTACAGCAACAAAACCCCAACTAAGACAGCAGCCCATGGTCTCGTTTCAGGTCTTGCAGTGAACTCACAAGAGAACTCTTCTGCCCAACCCAGGCTGGAGGCATCTTTATTAACCAATCAGGGATGATTTGGAGGGCAAGGTTTATACAACAAAAGCTGGCATACATGAGGATCTCCCTGTCTTGGAGCAACCAGATCTTGGGGTACAGAATTTAACATTTGAATACAAGCAGGACCCAGCCAACCCCTACAGTTACTTATCCTGGATCGTGTCGGTGGATCCAGTATTGTCAACTAGTCTTCTCTAAAGGGAGTCAGGAGGGCCAGCATCAATGGGAAGGAGTTCAGTGGTCACAAGCCAAGGGAGGCATGATGCTCTTCCCAGTTGGAAAAAAATAAGGAAATAGTTTCTCTTTTGGAATTTCCAGAAAGAACCTGAGTAGTTGAGACCATAGTGTTTGCCCTGGGAGGGTGATTTTGAAATTCTGGATGTTAGTAAAACTCCTGACCGCAGTCTTCACAACATCACTTCTATTTTTTCCCAGTTTTAAAAAATTAATACTTGAATGTGGTCCGCACTTTGAAAGATTAAAAACTGTTGTAGTTTAAATCTTAAATGTCTCCCAAAGGTCCCTGCAGGCTGTGGCACTGTCAGGAAAGTTTAGGAAGCAAGGCCTGGTGGAAGCAGGGACTTGCCTGTAAGAAACGCTCATGCCATAGTGACACAGAAGGTGTGGCAGTGGCCATCCGCCATCTGATTGGCATTAAGTCCACGCCATGATACAGAACCTATGCCTGACCCTGTCTGGATGACCAAGAACTTAAGACTAGACGAGCCAGGGACCTACAGGAAAACCAAGTACCGCTCTGCTCTAGGAACACAGCAATAACATGACTCCTAAGGCTATCGTGCTGCACTCATAGATCAGCGCCTTGCATGACTCCTAAGGCTATCGTGCTGCACTCATAGATCAGCGCCTTGCATGACTCCTAAGGCTACCCTGCTATACTTAGTGCCTTGCGCAGCACCATCGGAGAAGCCTCTTCCTGCAGCGCTGGACACTGTGCAGAGACCCAGAGACCTTGGAACACTCAGTCCTAAATGAGGACTTAAATCCCCCCTTAAATCTCTCCCCTAAGGGCTAAAAAAACCCTGTGTAAGAGGAGGCAGAAAGAGTGTAAGAGCCAGTGGGGATGGAGAACGCCAAGGGAACAAGGCCTCCTAGTCACAGCAGGGCCGATGATGCGCATGTGCATTCGACAGATATGTGTGATCTGCGCATGCGTGGCAGCGTGCGTCATACATGGCAGCACGTGTAGGCTCACATCCGTCTGGGCCAGATGGGATAGCGGACACAAGCCCCTAACCCTAATCCAGACGCTGTCTCCAATAGATAACCTCTTACAAAGGAAAAACTTGTTTTCTCCCAGAGTCTTACTAGTTACACACTCTCCACTTAAGGGCAGTGCTGCAGTGCAAAATGAACTCAATGGTTCTTTTTGGGAGTTTTGTTTCACAATGCTTTGTCCGGGCATTATTAACTAACTAACTAATTTTTTCCTTATAGATCTTTTTCTCATATATTCTGGTTTCTGATTTTATTTGGGGGTTTTTATGTGTGCACCTCAGCATCTGTGTGTGTTTCCTTTGGCTCTCTTTTTCCTTCTGCTTGCTTTGTCCTATTCAGGTTTTTTTTTTTTTTTTTTTTTTTTTTTTTTTTTTTTTTTTTTTTTTTTTTTTTTTTTTTTTTTTTTTTTTTTTTTTTTTTTTTTTTTTTTTTTTTTTTTTTTTTTTTTTTTTTTTT
>LR749590.1:0-143387 GCA_902729485.2 Mus minutoides | reverse complement strand
TTTGTCAGACCACTCTCTGTTAACACCTTGAAACCCAGCTCCCAAAAGACTGCACCAGGTAGAGACACTCCCTGTGTCCCTTAACAAAATAATCTGGGTGCATAAGAAGAGGAGGCTTGGCTCAACCTGGTCCTTCACTGGTCCCCCTGAACATGTAGAGGGGGTTCCCACCAGCCAAGGAACAGGCCCACCCCACACCCGGACTTCTTCCACCCAGAGGCTGCACTCTGGACCCAGAAGGGAAAAGAACTGTAATCAGCTTGTTTGATCTTGATAGTTTACACAGATGTCTACGGACTCCTAAAAAGACCATGAAAATGGTCTCCTAACATCTGATGGAACAGTGCAGCGAGGGAAGGGCTCACTCCTCTTTTAAAACCATGTCTTTCACCCCAAGTCAAGTCTACCCTCAGAAGTTCCTCCCATCCTCCTCGTACATCCTCTGGGGTTGAGAGAGCAGAGCAGCATCTTCCTTTGCCTGATGCCTTTACTGTTTAAGAGTAGTTTGTTTTTCTTTCACTTGGGCTAAATATATCTTATTCTCTCCATTCTTCCCTTCAGGATGGTCTGAAATCTCTTGCCCTTCAAACAGCCTTGATTGGAGGTTGCCAATGGCCCTCTTCAAATTCGGTCCCAGGGACTGAAGCCAAGGTTGGAGCTTGTCAGCAGCGTGCACTGAGGGGCGGGGTGGGAGATGGATCGGTCTTGCTGTGGTCAGGTTCATCCAGGCGTGGGATGAGTTTGCTTTCTTGGGATCTGGGTTGCTGTTGGCTGGCTCGGAGCTTGTCTTCTCACATGAGCTGCTGCTGTTTGTGTTCCCACACATCCTAAACTTAGACAAGAGGTTTTCCCCTAATGTAGACTCTCATATGGAATGCTATTCCAACCCATTTTAATCCTTTCAAAAGGAAATATGCTTGCCCACCAATTTTATCCAATTCAACAACAACAAAAATCTAACACATACACATTTTTCAAATCTAGAAAAGCTAAAATGAAATCCCACAAGAGGAGGAAGAAAAGGAAGAGGAGGAAGGGAAGGGGAAGGAGGAGGGGAAGGAGGAGGAGGAGGAGCAACTGCTTTTAATTAGCTATTAAAGATAATTCTTCAGAAAAAAAATTCACTAAAGAGATACCCTACCAAGCTTGTCAGCAACGAATTCTAAGCAGATGGTCTGAAAATAGTTATAATAAAGTAATGTGTGTGTGTGTGTGTGTGTGTGTGTGTGTGTGTGTGTGAGAGAGAGAGAGAGAGAGAGAGAGAGAGAGAGAGAGAGAGAGGGCATTCATCAACAAGCTGGTTAACAAACAACTATAAATACACTGGGTACAGTTCTGTTTCATTCACAAAGACAATCATGGTGGACTTTGTTGAATACTTTGTGGAAATCAGATCAAGGATTAAATACTATTCCTAGTTTTTAAAATTAAAGCTCTTAAAAGATAAAAATAAATGAAGTGGCATTTTAAGAATGCACACTGTTTCCTGGTTATTACTAAATAAAAATGTTCCACAAAGCATGGTTTTTAAATTACTATTTTGTGTGTCTGCAAGCCTCGTGTGTGTGTGTGTGTGTGTGTGTGTGTGTGTGTGTGTGTGTGTGTACACCATGGTACACATATGAAGGTCAGAGAAGAACTTTCTGAAGTCAATTCTTTCCTTCCACCTGTATATACCTTCCAGGTATAAAGTTCAGGCCATCAGGCTGGTGCTGCAATACAAGGGCCTTTTCCCACTGAGCCATGTCACTGGCCCTGTAAAAGTGTCTACAGGGTACCTATCTTATCTCAGGCCAGTTGAAAGTATCTTTTTTCTAAGTCCATTCATCAATTCAGAGTTGGGTATGAGACCAAAGCCAGAAGAATCAGTTCAGGAAGCTTCACTGGAACACTTCAGAAAGAATCCTCGTTGCCATGAAGTATCTAATTGGAGGAAAGAATCCAGGAGCATCAAAAGTAATCTACGGTTCCTCTGGATACAACTGAAGTTATAGGTGGTTACAATGTACATATGGGATCAACCAACCCAGGTCTCTATAAGAGCAACCAGTGTTCTTAGCTGCTGAGCCACCTCTCCAGCCCCTAGGAATATCTTATAGTCCACAACATGTGCTGGGCCCTACTGTATCCCTTCTTTTGCTTCTCGGCTGCCGTGATGTGAACTGCCCCACCGGGATTGGTTGAGCCCCTGATACCAGGAGCTGAAATAAATCTATACTCCCTTAAGCTATTTGTCAAGGAATGTGGCTGGTGTTTTAAAGTAAAGTAAAAGTGCAAAGGAGGGTCAAAGGAAAGTCTACAGTGACTTTCCTTTGTAGTTCTGAGTCCTTTGTGGTGGGGTCAGGGCCTGGGGCTTGAGCTTATCGGATGAAGACTTCTGCTAGCAGGCAGAACAGAACGCTGATGGCTTCTGAGATGTGCCCCTAGGATGCTCTGCTCCCACTCAGCCTCATTCTGCGCAGGAGAACACAGATACAAAATGTGCAGACTTTCACCAAGGAGAGGTCACCTGACCAAGGCCAGCAATGACCGCTCCAAAACACGGGAAGTGTAGCTGTACTGTTTGCAGATGAGGGGACTCGGGCAAGTTGAAGCAGCTTTCAGGAGACAGGAAAGTGGCTGAGGCGGGATGTGAACCCGAGCATTTTGGTCCCAGCACTCCTCCCTGCCCCCCACTATGGTGCTGAACTACATTGGCTTTTAAAGCTTTTACCTGAGTGTGGTACACGTCATGTGACCTTTGCTTGCATTTGTTGATCACAGCCAGTCAGCGTCAAATTCTATATCAGTGGGTAAAGTCAGGGAAGGGATTACATTCCCTTTGGGAGGGGCCAGTAAATACTAGAGCATAATAATATCGTCTACAGCAGTCTCAAAGCATTAAGCCCCGGAGGATAGACAAAGAGTTCTCTGCCTCTAGCATGGCGACCTAATAAAATGCCCTTGTCCTGAAGCATCCTAAGGGGAGGAGGGAGGATGAGGGAGCGGGAGGGAAGTGGGAGCAGAGATGAGCCCTTTGGAGCCAGTAGCATAAATTAGCCAGGAAAGGAAAAGGGACAGTAAGCTCCAGCTGGCAAGTGACAAGGGCATGAGCCTTTGGCCCCGGGGAGGAGGGGCGTGCGGAGGCTAGCTACCTGCTTCCGCCAGGGTCGTGTGGATCAGCAGTTCACCAGACTCCAGGAGGGAGCAGAGAGGAGCAGAGCCCTGGCACTGCCTGAAGCTATTGTCTGGTTAGAAAATGGAGCAGGCATGTCTCCATGACCCAGTTTTAATTCTGCGGCGAGTTTGTGAGGAAGCTGGGGGGAGCCAAACTTTAATGTGTAAAAGAGCTTAATTAATTTATTTTTTAAAAAAGAAGAAGATGAAGAAGTTTCAGTGAGGATGAGTGCAGTTCAGAGCACACCCTGGACCAGAAAAAGTCAGAGAGAAGGCTACTGGGAAAGGTCAGAGGAAGGGGGTCCCTCTGAGTTTAGACCTGTTTGGAGTGACACTCAGAACCAGCAGCAGTGACATATGGCATGGGAGTCCAACGGAGTCAGCCATGAATGAATGACCTGGGCCAGAATATTTTAAAGTAAAGTTGTCATTAAAAATCTAAGATAATGTCAAAGAGTCCGCAGGGACTCTTTCAACGGTCTGAAGCAAAGTTTTCTCTGAAGATTCCTCTCTGGGGATAGATGACTCACCTTGAGTGGACCTTCCTATTTTTGAAAACTAGAAAACTTTAAAGGTTCTCATATGTTTCCATCATGGTGAGAAACATGGTGGCACAGAGGCAGACATGGCGCTGGAGAAGGAGCTCAGAGTTCTATATATGGACACACAAGAAGAAAAAGTGAGCCACTGGGCCTGGTTTGAGCTTCTGAAACCCCAAACCCTATCCCAGTGACACACTTCCTACAAGACCACGCCTACTCCAGTAAGTACAACACCTCCCAATAGCGCCATTCCTTAATGAGCAGGAGCATTCAAGTATATGAGCCTATAGGGCTCATTCCTATTCAAGCCTCCACATTCCACTCCCTGGTCCCCATAGGTTTGTAGCTGTATCATTTATATATACATTCATATGCATTTAGTCCCAAACTTCAAAAGTCTCTGTAGTCTATTACAATTTCAATACTGTTTAAAGTCCAAAGTCCAGTCTCTCTTGAGACTCAAGACACTCTTGAAACTGTACCCCCCCCCCAAATCAAACTAAACAAGTAGATAACACACTTGCAACACACAGTGACACAGAATATCCATGACCATTCCCGAAGGGTGAACAGGCAGCATAGTGAAGAAATTCAGGACCAAAGCAAAGCTAGAACCAGCGGGGGAAACTCCAAACGCTGCATCTCCATGTCTCATGCCAAAGCCTTCCTTGGATCTCCAGCTCCTTCAGCTCTGTCAACTGCTGCACACTTCTTTCTTTCCCTTTGGCTGCTCCCACTCCCTGTTAGCAGCTCTCCTCCACAGGTACCCCAGAGCTCTGGCAACCTAACCTCTTGGGGTCTCCAAGGCAATCCAAGCTTCACCTTCATAGTCTCACACAATGGCCTGAGTCTGCCTCCCTGCAGGGTCACCCCTGCCACATGCCTGACTTCAGCGACCTCAGCAACTTTTCCTTAATCACAGAGAGAGATTTCATAACCCCTTTCTCCCATCTTTTTTTTTTTTTTTTTTTTTTTTTGAGACAGGGTTTTTCTGTGTAGCCCTGGCTGTCCTGGAACTCAAACTCAGAAATCTGCCTGCCTCTGCCTCCCAAGTGCTGGGATTAAAGGAGAGCAACACCACTGCCCTGCCCTTTCTTCCATCTTTGACTCTAACGCCCAAACTGCCACGTTCTGCTGCTTGTGGGGCTGGAACATGGCCCCTTGTTCAATTACATCTTCATCATCTTTCTGCTTTCTGTGGTTTCCGTCACAGCCTAAGCTTGGCTGTCCTATGTAGACCAGGCTGATCTTCAACTCAGAGAGAGCTGACTGCCTCTGCCTCCCAAGTGCTGGGATTAAAGGCCTACAGCACCATGCCAGGCCCTAAGGTTTTCTTTAATTCCTTTCTACACGTTGGAAGCTTAGCTGGGTGGGGTCTTGCTCTGAAGTCACCACCCCCTTTATTTCATTTAATATGGGGATTTTCTTTAGACATTTTCTTAGTGCTTCTTTTCCCCTCAAACTGTACATTTCGATTTCTCTTGTTCAGCTTGCCCCTTTTCATTATAGATCTTCATAAGAATGGGCAGTAGTGACCATGCAACACAGTCAATGCAAGGCTGTTCTGAAATCTTCTTTGCCAATGCTGTCAATCTAAAGCTTTTCAATTTAGCCTCAGGCAGACTTTTGGACAAGAGCAAAAAGCCCTTGCCAAAAGGCTACAAGAATGGTCTTTAGGCCACATACTAATATCTGTCTCCTCTGAAACCTCTTGAGCAAGGACCCCACAGTTCAAATCACCGTCAGCACCACGCCTCTGTCTTCCATGCTCCTACAGTATGTCTCACTAAGTCCCAGTTAAAACATTCCATTGCTTTCCTAATCCACAGTCCCGAAGTCCACATTCCTCCAAACAAAGGCATGGCCAGGCTATCACAACAACACCCCAATCCTGGTACCAGACTCTGTCTTAGTTAGGGTTTCTATTTCTGTGAAGAGACACCATGATCGTTGTAACTCTTATAAAGGAAAACATTTAATTAGGGCCGACTTACAGGTACAGAGGTTTTACCTTTATGGAGAGAAGCACCACGGCACACAGGTAGACGTTGTGCTGGAGAAGCTGAGAGTTCTCCATTTGGGTTGGTAGGCAACAACAAGAGAGAGTGAACTACTGGGCCTGTGTTGAGTATTTGAAACCTCAAAGCCTACCCGAGTGACGCACTTCCTCAACAAGGACACTCCTACTCCAACAAGGCCACATGTCCTAATCTTTTCAAAGAATGCCACTGCCTAGCAGCCTATGGAGGCCATTTCATTCAAACTACCACAGTCAGCTTGCTGAATTATAAGAAATCTTTATGGGAAAGTGATAGGGTGTTTTGAACTGTAGAGACTTA
The DNA here is from genome assembly GCA_902729485.2 of Mus minutoides. NCBI lineage: Eukaryota > Metazoa > Chordata > Mammalia > Rodentia > Muridae > Mus > Mus minutoides. The sequence continues at coordinate 137,350 of LR749590.1, read as the reverse complement.
GCTTAAGAGGTTTCAGGGGAGAAGAATTTTAGTTCGTGCCCTAGAGACCTGTAATATTCAGGTAAAAAAAAATGCTTTCCTTGGATACAACTTTGCAATATAAGTTTGAGGTATCCATTTCCTGCCAGGCTGCTCAGTTACATCTCTCACTGTAGATCTGACTGAGAACAGCGAGGAGCAATTGTGCCGTTGCCTGGAGAGTGACCATCCTGGAGCTTCCTCTGGAGAAGAAGTTAGATGGTTTTTTTTGCATTCAACTTCATTCAGATTTTCAGAACTTGGGCAGAATGCAGCCAGGTTCTCATGTTACATGTTACTGGTGAAACACGTGTGGCCCGGTTTGTAACAGTCTTCAGTCTTTTCTGAATCCTCAGCGGCTCAGCCCCCCACTGATTCCGCATCTTCTTAGCATCCGAGTCTTCTCATTTTCTACCAGAGTGCCCCACGGTCAAGCTCAGCGTCAGGGACCGTCTCTAGCCTACTGGTCAAACCCTTCCACATTTCCACAGACCAACTCCAAGGGCCTAGGAGACACGTGGTCGGTCACGTGGTCGGTCATACTGCTCACAGAACCTCTGGTGCCAAATTCCTATGAAGATTGCCTTTCTCATTACTGTAGTCAATAAGCAACTTGAGCAAAGGAATATTCCCTTCTGTTCACAGCTCACAGGATGCCGTCCATTATGACAGCAAAGGTACCGGGTGTGGGGCAGGGGGTGGAGAGGAGGTATATGGGGGTGGGGCCCCCAGAGGCTGCTTGCTCCTACCTGAACAGAACAGGGGGCTGAGAATGGGGGTTCTTGCACTCACTCAGCTTTCTCCTCTTTTCCTTTTTATCCAGTTCAGGGTCCCAGTCCAGAGGATACAGCAACCCACACTTGGGAAGCAGTCTCCCAGATGCACCCACAGGCATTACCCACTAACGCTCTAGGGATTTCTTACCGCAGCAATTATGTTGACGATCAAAATGAAATGTCACAACCCCCTACCTACTCATCATGGTAAGGGGTGTACAGGACAGCAGCGTCTCTTCCACAATGTCCTTTTTTATATTTTTAACTGAGCAGCGTGTTCACGGGTGGGTGCAGAGAGCCCTGGGAAGGGTAGTCTTTGGTTGGCCGGGTTTATAATCAGCAGAGAGTGGGAAGAGAACAAGGATGCTGGTCGCCACATTCAGCCAACGTTATTCATCCCCCAAATCAATAAACAGAGCCCAGGTGTCATGATTTCTAAACAGAATGGAGTAGCTGATCATTTTTCACAGCTGAAGTGGTTCTGGCCTGGGATCTCTGTGCAACATCTCTGAGGGCTTCAATACTGCTCACTCAGCCCAGCAAGGAAGGGAAACTCACCCGATGGGCACTCCTCCTCCTCCCAACATTCTCTAGAGCTAAAACCTGCAGAGATCCTGAGATGTGCTCTGACCCAGGGAAGAACTACGGGGAAGTGGAAGTTAGACAGGACCCACTCATTGCCCCTCGTATCTACTTATCTCCATTTCAGAAAGGTGCTAGGCTTGGTGATTCCCTACTAGGGAGAGTGGGTGATGGTCCTCTGGTCACAGACAAGACTTGACTTAGAAGGCTGGTTACTGTCCTTATCCCTTGGACACATCAGGGCTAGTCCAGTGGGAACAGCATCCCCATTAGGGCCCCCTCAGGCACTCGGGTTTCCACAGAAACTGCAGCCCTGTCCTCAGCAGTCCAAGCAGATTCCTCACAATGTCAAGAAAGCAGGGCAGAGAGCGTCCCGTGACAGCGAGGAGGGAGAGCCCCCGCATCAGCTGCAGGCTGGATGACACTGTGAGGGCTGAAGCTGTGTCCCTGTGAGTTAAGCCACTGCTAAAAACAGCCCTGGAGACAGGGCCGGTGAAGCAGAAGGACATACAGATGGAGTAGGCCACCTCCTTTCTGTCCCCAGGGCCCAGGTGCTGTCTGCAAGCAGCTACCCTAATGGTGCCATCCTGGGATGCCTGACATTCCTCATCTGTGCATCTCAAGAGGGCCTGCTTAAGGAGACAGATAGATGGACAGATGGGGGAGAGGAGGACATGGCAGCTAGAGTGATGGGAAGAGGGAGGAGAGAGCAGGAGAGAGGGAGGGCTGGGAAGGACAAAGGAGGGAGGAGAGAGGAGGGAGAAAGGAAAGGAGGATGGGAGAGAGGTGCAGAGGGTCAGGAAATGGAATAAAAATAGGTAGGGGGGGATGAGGAGCTGGGGGTAGCCCCTGGGGGGTCCCAAATGCCAGAGAAGTGTGAGGCTCCCAGGACCCAGTGAAGATGACTTTAGCTGAAATGTACAGTGAAAGGGAGATAGAACCTGTAGAGACCACCTCTAGTGGTTAGGCACGTTTCCCCCCCCCCCCTGTAGAGACCACCTCTAGTGGTTAGGCACGTTCCCCCCCTCCTTGTCAAGGGATGGGACCACCCATCCATCTCAAAGTTTTTAACCAGGAAATGTTCCTGTCCAAAGGAAAGACAGGGATTAAGAAATGGAGCAGAGACTGAAGGAAGGGCCATCCAGGGAGCTCCCCATCTGGGGATCCATCCTGTCTCCAGATACCCCAACACTGTTGCTGTTACCAGGAGGCACTTGCTGACAGGAACATTGTGTGGCTGATCCTCGGGAGGTTCTGCCAGCAACTGACCAGTGCAGATGTGGATGCTTGGAGCCCACCATCAGATTGAGCCCAGGGACCCCCACCCCCATCCCCTGGGGAGCTAGCAGAAGGCTTAGGGAAGCAGAGGGGGATTGTAACTCCATAGGAAAAACAATGTGGTGTGGCCAAACCACCCAGTGCTCCCAGGGACTAGACAGCAAACCAAGGAGTGTTCAGGGAGGGGTCCATAGCTCCATATACACATGTAGCAGAGGATGGCCTTGTCTGACATCATTGGGAGGGGAGGACCTTAGTCCTGGGGAGGTTTGATGCCCCAGTGTAGGGGGATGCTGGAGCAGTGGGGAGGGAGAGGGTGGGTAAGTGTGGAAGCACTCTCATAGAGGCAAAGGGGCAGGGAGAGAGGGCAGATGTGGGATGGGGGGTTGTGGAGGGGTAAGCTGGAAGTGAGATATCATTTGAGATGTAAATGAATGGAATGATTAATAAAAAGCAGAGAGAGGGAGAGGGAGGGAGAGAGGAAGGGAATGAGGAAGGGAGAGAGGAAGAGAGAGAGAGAAAGGAAGGAGGAAGAAGAAGAAGAGGGGGAGGAAAGAGCAAGGTAGGGAGGGAAGGTGAAGATCAGGAGGTCAGGAGTTCAGGAGACCCTCGAGAATTTCCAGGTCAAGCCTGTCTATAGCACAGGTGTTCCATGTGACTATGGGGGAAATCTTAACACTCTGGTATAGAGAGAATGAACCTGGTACCCAGAGAATGAACTTGGGTGGAAACAGGACCACTGCAGGCATCAGCTGTAGAAGTGAAGGCATACTAGGGGGTGGGGGGGGGTGGGGACAAGGTATGGTGTGTTGGTGGGGGCAGCAATCCAATTGGACTAGGCACAGATTGATGTCTGTGTGAAGACAGGAGACAGAGCTATGTTTTCATGAGTCAAGCATTATGTGAAGCTACCACCCGGTAGGAGCAAAGGCGTCATCGTCATTTCCCAGGGACTTTAGAATCCTTACATTCATGAAAATGGCCTGGGGATTTATTAAAAAAAATTCTTGGACTTTTGATCTGGATGAAAATTCTGACTCCAAAACCACTCCATATTAATAAACTCTGCTTCTAGAACTGGTTGAGGACCCTCAGCGCACGTGAAACAGATGGGAAGTGGGTGTTCCAAATGCCAGGACCAAGCAAAGGATTGCCTGTCTCTCTCCACAAGGACTGTTGTTTGACTGGCAACTTCCATTGGGTATCAGCCAAGATGACATCTAGAATATTGTCTGAAAAGGATTGATTTTAGTTTTTCACTTAAAATACTCGTCCTGGAACCCCACTTCTGATCAGTTGATCTGAGTACATTTGGTCACAGGACACAAGGATCTGAATTGTCTAAAAGCACTCTGACAGGTCTGATCAATCATGAGGGGGAGATGCTAGTCTAAGGTATGTAGACAGAAGCCTAGACAAACGTCATATTTTAGCTCATATGTGAAACCTATTAACACACAGAGAGAGAGAAAGAGAGATAGAGAAAGATAGAGAGACAGAGACAGAGTCAGTAAAGAGAGAAGAGAGAGAGAGAGAGAAAGAGAGACAGAGAGAGGAGAGAGGAGAAAGAAAACGGAAGAGAAGAGCAGACAGGCAGGAGGGGAGAAAGGATAGGAGAGGGAGTGAGGTGAATAAGGTCAAAGCAGGCAGTATACTTGAATAATAATGTCATTATGAAGCCCAATGCCTCATGCAATGAATATATAATAATGTTTTTTAGGAAAGAAGAATTATAAAGAGAGGAAAGACTTCCTCATTTAATAAGATGATTCTTTCTAGAACAAGAGGACAGGCTGTAGACTTGTCAGCAGGTAAAGACCTTTTCCACTGGCCTTCTCAAACCTATTCCCTTTCCCTTCCTTGAAGCCTGAGTCAGGAAGTCCCTCTCCAATGAGATGGGACTGTAGGACCACCGGCATGCAGTTGCACACAGTCTTTCAGCTTGAAGTGCAGCCCTCACTAGAGCAGGAGGAAGCCAGCCATGACACTGAGGGAATCCACAATCTGTGTGCATGATGCTTCTGACTGAGGAAACAACTGGGGCTTCTGTTGAGTAGAACAACTCACCTGACCCTGCACACGGCAAGTCAGAGCCGTGGGTCTTACAGAGCCTCAGATTCCAGATAAGCTCCAGTGTCCTTGACCTTGTCCTTGACCTTGTCCAAGAGTGCCTCTTTCCTTTGCATTGGGATTCGAGTGCATGGCTTGGGTTTATTCACAGACTCCTCTCTTACGGTCTTTCCCAGAAGAGGAAATGACATTGAGAACTCCAGCCGTACAATGCAAACTGGAGAAATGAATGGAGCTGCAGGCTTCAGTTTCAAGGACACCTGGGTGGACTGGTCACTGCAGCTTTCTTCATCCTGGGTCCTTCCTGATGACAATAAGCATTGTCACAGAGACTCACAACACAGCAAACTGAGTGCAGATACTCCTCCACCCTTTGAGAAAGGTTGGCCTCAAATTCTGTGTAACCAAGGAGAGCTTGAACTCCTGATGTTCCTGCCTCCATCTCTGCCCTCCACAATATCTCTACCACTTCCTCCTTTCCACAGAAGGAGACAAAGCACAGGAATCGCAAAAAACCTTTGGTTCAGAGAAGTTAAAAGACTTACTCAAGCCCATATAATAGATGGCACCCTGTGTCCCAACTCCATACCTTGTACTGCCAAGGATAACATGCTCGTATTTTGCTCGTAAGGGAGCTATATGGGAAAGTCAACCTCTTTAGTCCTTGATAGACTGTTTCATTGTTGTGCACTGGAAATCCATAACAAAATTCCCCAAAATGCAATGGCTTAAATGAGACAAAGATTTTTTCTACTTTGTCAAGACAAAGTGTAGGCGGGTGATCCAGGTCACAGCTTAACTGTATGTGGGGCAAGCCTCGTTTCTTATCATTTTACCACTGATAAGCAATTGATTAAGGATAGCTCTCCACCACCTCCAGGTTCCAGACCACAAGAAAGGGAAGAGGAAAGAAGAGAATATCTACAGAAGATTCACATGTTATTTCTGCTAACACTTCAGTGACCTGAACCTGACAGTGGTCTCACATAACTGCAAGGGAGGCTGAACACTAGAATCATGAACTGAGTTGATGATACTGAACTTTCTATTACTATGAGGAAAACAGAGGATACTGTGAGAGATGATAGCAATCCCTACCACCAAGTACACAGAAATCTCCTTAGGGCATAAGCTGGAAGTTTGGGGATTAACCAGGCTAAGAAATCTCTTCTAGCATCACTCAGTGGCCTCTGTAGTAACTTGCTACTCCAAGCCTGTGGCATTCCATCTATCCATTTTCCATATCTTTTTTATATACCACTTTCTATGTCAACAGTATCACTTGGAGTTGTATCATAAAATATAAATTAATGATGTCACTTTCCTAATTACATTTTCTTTGTTGGCCATCTATTGCCTATGGGGCCAAACCTACTCCGCTTACCAAATCCTTAGAACCTTAATGAATGTCTAATGACTCTCAGGACTGCTGTCTCACTACCCTAAAGACTGAGCTCCTCCAAATGCTACAACATCACACTTCTCTGACTTTGTAAGCCATGAGTTTATGATACAGGAAGCCCCGCCTTTTGGGAGTAATACAGCTCAGTCTTCAAACACTTAGGCTCAAGGCATGGCTAATATTTTTTTCTTCCTAGATAAACTCTTTTTTTCTTCCAAGATAAACCATACCTCCCCCCCCTGAAGACAGACAAAAATCAAAATTAGAGCTGTGGTATGACCCATCTATAACACTCTTAGCTGTGTACCCAAAGGACTCCAAATTAACATACCACAGATACTCCTGTGCATTCGTGTCTAGTAGACCACCAGTCACTATAAACAAGTTATGGAGTCAGTCTAGACAAGGCATTAACAGATGAAAGGTGTGGTGATTTGAGTATGTTTGGCCCATGGGAAGTGACATTATTAGGAAGTGTGGTCTTAACAGAGGAAACGTGGTCTTGTTAGAGGAAGCATGTCACTGTGGGGGTGGGCTTTGAGGTCTGCTAATGCTTGAGCTCTGCCCAGTGCAGAAGAGAGGGTCCTTCTGGCTGCCGTCAGATCAAGTATAGAACTCTTGGATCTTCAGCACCATGTCTGCCTGTATATTGCTGCGCTTCCCACTCTGACGGTAATGGACTGAACCTCTGAAGCAGTAAGCCAGCCCCAATTAAATGGTTTGTTTGCCTTTGTAAGAGTTGCCTTGGTTATGGTGTCCCTTTACAGCAACGAAACCCAAACTAAGACAAATGGATAAAGGAATTATGGTACTGTAGAGAGTAGAATTTTATTCAGCCACGAGAGATAAGAACAAAATAAAATTGCATATGTGTATGAAAATGCCATTATGAAACCCATGCCTTTGTATGCTAATTTAAGGATAAATAAGACAAAGTTTTCACCTTCTCGGTGTGCCACACATCTTACGTACAGATATAAAACAGTGCTTATGTAATGGCTACTCTATATAGCACTGACATTTCTGGGTGTCTCTCTATTGCTATCATAACAATACACTGCCATCTTTTTTTAATTTGAGTTTGTTATATATAAGTATGCTTTCTATATTCTAGGACACCTCCTCAGAGTGGGACTGCTGTATAGGAATTTACATCTTTAGCTCACATCTATAAAAGTAATTTTATTCATATGAGCTGTACTAAAAATGTTTGCCTCAGTTTTGAACCAAACAAAAAGAAGAGAGAAAAAGACAATCACCTAATGCCTAGTTGTGCAGCTTTGAGGCCCAGGCCCAGCATTGACTTAGCTCGGGTTAGAGTTCTGTAGTTGATACAGTGAGAACTCCTGTGTGCGCAGGGTTGCCCTGTGCATGTTGCTGAAGCAGTGAGGACTTGCAGGGGGTGGGGTTGGGGTGGGGGTGTGGGTGTGGGGGGAATTGGGTAGAGAAGGATTCAGGGAAGGGGCTAGGCTGGCTTACACCCACTTCTTCTCTCAGAAGCTAATTCAATCCTACAATACTTACGCACTTCCATGGGACAGTATTCATGTTTTCCTGAGGGTGACAGTCTCTTGGCCTGATTCCCTTCCTCTACACCACTGTTCTTAAAGGTTCCACAATGTCAGTGATGCTCATAAGGAAACAATAGTCAAGGTATATGTAACCAGAAAGATTCTGAGTTCGAGGACAGCCTTGGGATACATCATGAGACCCTGTCTCAAACAAACGAACAAAAAAAAAGTGTTTATCTCCTAGAACTATTCTTAAAGGTATTTCACTGTATACTAATTAGAGTAAAGCTAAGTTGCTATAGCATAAGTAGCCTAACAGATCTCAAGAAATGGAGAGATCTCTGTCTGAATAGAGGTGACTGTTATATGGGCACAATATTTCTCAAACTCAACAAACACACATCTAAAATTTGTGTATTTCATTACATATAAATTTTTTATCCAATGAAAAAATTATTGAATCTATTTAATAGTATACAGGCTGAAATGTTCAGGATAAGATGTTTGCCATTCTCTTGGAATTCTCCCAAAAATGGAAGAAAAATTGATGGTGGATAGGCAGGTGCAAAGATGGATAGATATGTGATTTTGAAAAGTACCATGAATAGTGTAACTTGGCCTGTGCATATATAGATATGCACTGTATAATTCTTTTAGCTCTGCTGTGCATTCAAATTTTTCACAGTAAATATGAATAAAAAGATCTTATCATAAATGGCTTTAAAATTATAGGGGTTTTTTTGCATTTTGTTTTGTTTTGTTTTTTACTTCAGAAATAACAGCTCAAAGTTAGTGTGGCAGGTTTGTGGGCGGTTCTGTCCCATCTGTCCATTCGAAGGCGCCAGGCCTGTGGGCAAGCAGCCTGCTGCTTCCAGACTGTCAGATCATCGCTCCATCGTTCTCTAGGCTCAAAGGCCTTGCTCTTGTCTAGAACCAAAATTGGACCACTGTCGTTTGATTGACAGATGGGCATCATGAAGACTGGAAGACTGTCCTTCCCAGAACCAAGGCTTTCTGGATCACTGAATGTACAACAGCTCTCCATTTGAAGTCCTGCAGGACAGAGTGAACTTCCTGTGTTGTTTAAGCTGGATTCCCCTGCATCTGTATATGAGAGCTTATTTTCAGTAGGCTGAAATGAAACAGAAATATGATACAGAAATATTAACCCAGAAGATGTGGTAAGTTTGTAAGGAGGCAGGAGAGATATGTATCTCCCAAGGTCCAGACTCAGCAAGGTCAGCCAAAGCTTCTGTCTATATTTTATTGGAAGAGCTGAGTCACGGTGCCACATGTGACCTTAAGGGAGGCTGAGGAATAAGGAGCCCATGCTCAGAAATAACAAGAGTGACCTCCACCCCTATCCCAAACATTCTGCAACACCATTTACCTTGGGAAATCTGGACAAAATCCCAAAGTCCTTTAGCCAGTGTGAGCATTTTACACACCTTTGAACTGTTGAAGCAAAATATGGACTCTGAAATTAAATAAGTCTTAAAGCAAGGTTTATTGATTGATTGATTGAATGAATGAATGAATGAATGAGAGAACAAATAAATAGCAGAGTCAATAGCACATTTTTAGACCATAAATTTCTCATGATGTATCTACTTTTAGGCATGGAAAACAAGTCACATCCTGAACATATAGAACTACAGCATGTCCACTCAGGCTATGGAGTCATTCAAACCATCTAATATTCAGATCTCTTCTCCATATTTATTCTTCCGATGAATTTTGAATTCATTAGCATCAAACTTCACTATTTCAAGATGTCTACTAAACAATCTTAGATGTCTTGGTAGGAAAATACTTAACCTGGTTAACGGTGGAAATCACTTTGCTCTTTGTTAAAGCAATGGAATAGTACAATTTGGATCAAAATAATATTAAATTGCTTGCTTAGTACCGGTGGCCCATAGACTTGCATTTAGCTCTCCTTTTCTTTTAAACCTGCATGACTATCTGGAAGTCAGATAACTGTATTTCTCCCAGCATATTCTGACAGTATTTACTCATGTTTAGCCTTTAATGAATCAATTCAGACTGCTGACTCTTCCTTTCCCTTCTCTAACATTTAACTTGGGATTTAAGGAAACACGATGTTGTTCTAAATAGTCTTCAGTTCAAGCATTAGCTCGATCATGACTGAACACTGTATCTAATTCTCCCTCTGGTGTTTCATGGTTTGTTCAGGAAGTCTGAAGAACTGTCCTTTCTGGTTCTCAGAAAATACCTTCCTGAGAGATCTGAGGCCTTCCTGCTTTGCTCCATTTCTATCAAGGCCTCCTGTGAAGTCCTTGGGTAAGCAGTGAATTTCTCTGGGTTCATTAAATGGATTCTTTTGCTTTTGTGTAAAAGCACTAGGAGGTAAACCAGGGAAAAGAATTGTTTTAAGCCTAGACAGTCAAGAAGGGACCCGTCAATCGGAACGGAGCAAGAGCAAATGTCTGTGGACGTTGGGATGAGGTGTTCCTTTTTGTTTCTTGTGGTGGTACTTTTTTTGCTGGGGAGGTTGCAAAGTTCAATGTCCCCAAGACCACCTTCATTTCTGATATTGAAAACAACTGGGATGTCCCCAAGGCTACCCTTTGCCAGAAGGATTCATGAAGCTCAGAAAAGCTACTGTGGTCACAGGGTTTTTAACAGCAAAAAGTTACAGATCAACCACGAGATGCAAGATCCTCAGGTGTGACACAGAGAAACACCTGTGTCTCTCCCAGTGCATGTGTGTCCCCGGGTGTGATTAACCAGGAAACTCTCTTCCATCTCAATGCTTTGTACTCATGTAGAAGTGTCTTACACACTCAACTGATCATTCGTGAAAGGGAAAGAATGCCCTATCTCCACAAGTCAGGCTGATACTGAACTATCTAGGGCTCAGTTGTGTGACAAGTGTTTTCCTAAGGAGATCCAACAGGCACACACAAACACACACACACAAACACACATGTGCTCACATGTTCACATGTGCATGCATGTATGCACACACACACACATCTATTCACACCAGATAGGGATCCCGTGGCAGTCAAAAGTACAGAGATCACAAAAGTCAATTTGATGAATCAATGAGTTTTATTGGGTAAGTATACAGGAGCAGAAATGATTCTAAGAGAGCAGCATCATCAAAAGCATCATCATCAAAGCCCGCCGCAGTATGGGTAACAGTTCACAAGAGCTGGGAATCTGGAGCACACTACACAACCTGAAGGCAGCTCAACAGTCCTTTCCAAGTGACTCAGTTGTTATAAATCTCTCCCAGGAATCTCAACTGGTCTCTGATTCTCCTGGGCCCGTGGTCTGGTTTCAGAGTCTTCTTGGTAGCTTGGCATGTCTGAGAGTGACTCTCGGCAGCTTTTATAGTTTACTCTCATGAGAGGAGGAACCTAGTCAATCTGGTCAGTTTCAGGGAGTTCCTGAAGCTATTTTGTTTACCCACTAGTTTAAGAAGCTTCCCTGGAGGATGGAGTATTTCAGTCTTGAAGGAAACTGCTATCCAACATGCTCCCACCATAAATCACATCACTAGCATGGGCTCTTGGGTACAGTCAAGGCCCCTCTGGAATCAAGTACATTGTTATCTCATAGACCCTTCATGTACCTTAGGGATAACCTCTCATAAGTCAAGGGCAAAAGTCAAAACTCTTCCCTGAGATTCTAAAATCATGAAAGGAGACAAGGGTCTAAAATCTGGGCAGAAGTCAGGCTGCAATGAAGAAGAATGTCACACCCAGAAGACTCAACTCCGGGAGCTTGTTTTCATCAAGTGCTTATTTAAAAAAAAAAACAAAACCTGGACTGGAGTGGTCCAACTAAAACCGCTTAACATTTTTTCAGCCACATTGGTACTTGAGTCACATTGGTTATGATGAGTAGTCGGGACACCTGGAAGTTGCCTGGGTATATATAGCTTAGCCTAGTTGTAGAGAAGCCAATCACATCTAAAATAACTGATGCTCTGCATGTGATGATGGACAGGCACAGCAGCCAGATGCTCAAGCAGACGACACCCAGATAACATCTGAGAGGACAAGCTGTCCTTCTCCTTGAGGTGGGAAATGGAGAAGGCCATGCTACTAATGAAGGGCTCTCACATGTTAAACCACAAATAACAGGGTCTGTTCCCATCCCCGCCTTGCCTGGAGAAGAGTTGCAGCCAAAGTCTTCCTCGTTCTCATTCCCGTAGCTAAGTCATGTTGGTTGGGATGGGTTGCTGCATTTTGAGGATCTTTAAGGCAAAGATGGAAGATTCTTGCATATAGACTTTGACTATACCTGTAGCTAATACTCTAATCAATCTCCACTGGATGCTTTATGTATTCCCAATGATGCGGTGAGTTCTAGAGAGGGCATCCTAACACTCTTAGGAATCGTGTGTTTTTATCCTAAGTAAAATATCCATTCTCCATGAAGGTTGAAGTAATAGATACAGCTCTGGGGAATGACAAGTCCAAGATGAAGATTCTAGCAAACTCAGCATCTCATGGGAACCCACTTCCTTGCTGGCTATCTTTCACTCTGGCATCTCATAGCAGAATAAGTATTTCTAGGGAGGCTGCTTCTATTCCTGAAAAACCCACACCCCAATGCCTCACTTCTCATTATCACCTACAGTGCAGGATTTGATCCTATGAATTGGGGGACGGGGGCAGTTCAGACCACAGTCTTTAGTAAACCCCCACCAAATGCAATGTGCATGTTCCCTTGTACATACAGATCTGGATGGATCGTGTGAAGATAGCATCTAGTTGCACCATTAAAAGGAGGCAACGAGGATCCAGTGGCCTCTTCATCTCCTCTTCTTGGACACCAAGAGTTTCAGAACATTTGAGAACCTGGAGACGTCTGGGTGACCAGGAAAAGTGATTGGAGACAGAGCTGAGAATCAGAAGCCCAGGGGACACTAAGGGAATAATTGATGTCACTTTTGTTTGTCCCAGACTATCCATTCAGATTGTTCAAACAAACAAACAAAACAAACAAGACTATCACCTGGAACGTTTCTTTTCTTCCCCATTAGGGGGTTTTCCTCTCAAAAGAAAACCTTTGGCTGGCCTGGTAGAGAAGGATCATTTCAGCAGATACTTGACAGAACCTTTCACCCCTCTCCTCTGGTCCTGAGTCACATTCCTCAGTCTCCCAGGGTCTCAAAAAGCTTCAAGGAGTCCACTCAAGACAATACATAAATCTCCAGAACAGGACTCTAGTTTTTCTGGACTTCACTCACGACCCAGTGTGGTGTTTGTTCCTGAAAGGGTTCCTTTCTGTGTGAGAACCATTCTGAAACCAACCAGAAAATCCACACCACTCCTTCCCTGGTTAGGGAGGCAATCGCTGCCAATTTAGAGCGCTATTGTGTAAATGAGTCACTTGGGAGGGCACCAACTCGGGCAAACAAAGGAGGACATGAGACAGGCTGCTGGATTTCATAGCATCAAATAACAGGCTTAAATATGATGCACTTCCTAATACCACATTTAGTAATCCTTGCTGGGAAGGCTCACTAAGGAAGGGCTCTATCTCCATGTTTGACAGTCATATGACTGTAGTTCTCTTAAAATTTTCAGTTTTGATTTGATAATTCGTGTACGAATTTTAAAACTAAAACTGGTAAGACAAAACACATTGGGAAATCTGATTTATTTTCCTTATCTCTCCCTTCCTTCCTGCCTGCCTGCCTGCCTTCCTTCCCCACACTGTCCCCTCTCTCTCTCCATCCCTCTCTTCTTCCTCTATTTCCTCTTTGGTTTGAGGGACCCCACACCAAAGTGAGGAACGGCTCTCTCTCCTACGAGCTCAAATGAAGGGAAGGAAACATTTCCATCATCCCCGACCCTCCAAGGGGAAAGAGACATATGATCTAGGTTCAGCTACTAACTTCCTCCACAGGCTTTGGCTTGGAAGATGGTGACACTTGGGAGTGAACAAGAGGAAGGGCCTTTCCATGCACAACAGTAGGTCACCAGTAGATCTCTGTGGTTCAGGTAGTTGAAGCTGAAGCATCTTGGGTCAAGCACGTAGCCGGGACACTGGGGATGTGCACACACTATGGGAAACAATTATCAATCACTTTCATTTCAGGGTCTCCAAAATGTGATCAGTGTACTTCGAAGAAGACCTAGTATACACACACTCTACTGTGTGAGGACATAGCCAGAAATTAGCCACCTCCCAGCCAATCGCCTCTTCTACTTTCAGTCTGCCCTGTCCTAAAGCAACTCAGAAGAAGGTCTTCTTTCATGGCGCCCATCACCCATGCAGATCACAGCAGGAACTCAAAGAAGGAAACTTGGGGCAGGAAACACAGACAGGCACTGCTTGCTGGCTCAGGTATGCACAGGTCTCTGTTTATCCAGCTCATTCTTCAAACCAGCTCCACCTGCTGGAGGCTGTGCTCCCCACAAGGGGCTGGGCCTTCTCACATCATTTATCAATACAGCCAGTTCCCTACAGACACACTGGTCAGTCTTACGTAGGCAATTCCTCAACTGAAGCCTTCCTCTTAGGTGACTCAAGTGGATCATTAAAGCTAACTGGGGCACCCTTCAATAATGGCCAAGCAAGCTGATTCGCTCGCTGATCTCAGGGCCCAGCTTCCAGAACCGTGAGTTATAAATGTTTGTTCTTTAAGCAACCCTATTCATGGTCTTTTATAACAACAGTTCAAGTTGACTGACACAGCCAAATAAACAAACAAACAAACAAACAAACACCAACCAAGCAAACAAACAAAAGCTCGAAGTGAGTGAGACGAAGCGTCCAAATGTTATTTAATATTTCTAAACTGTAGTGTTTTGGTATTGGCCAGATTGTAAAGGACTTGAATTATTATGTATTTTTACCCCAATTTAAAATTGTACTAGTCTTCTGTTCATGATTTTGCTTTGTTTTTCTTTAGAATGATCCCTTACACCTGGACCGTTAGTGCCCCAGAGTAGCATCAGGAAGCCACATCTACTGAACAACGTGGACATTATACCCACACAAGGCTGGCAAACCTCCACTGACTCCCCTGCCCAGTGTCCAAAGACATGACTTTGGAGACCATTTGAATTAATCAATTTCAATCATTCTTAGTGTGTTACTGTTGTCCATTAGTAAGAATTCGATGAAGAGCTGAAATATTATGTAAGCTGAGCACCTGAAGAAGTGAAGGAGGTAGAGGTCTGAAATATTCTGACATCTAATCATTTAGTATCATCTAGTATCATTTGTAGCTGACAATTTTCTAATCCCCAGATAACTCTGATATTCAGCCTGGGCTAAGAGTCACTGGAGAGTCTGATGTTATAGTTTGGACATATCACTTGCGCATCAGGAAGTGCTCCCAAAAGCTGGGATGTCAGATGCCCAGACTCCAGCCCTTAGTGTTGTTGGAAGGTAGTAAAATATTTGGGAGAAAGCAGGGTTCAGTGGGGTATTTTTTGAGTGGAATTTGGATATCCTCACCCCTTCTTCCTCTGTCTTTCACTTCCTAGATGTTGTGAAGATGAGAAGATTCATGTCCCTCCGTGACGATCTTCCAGGGTCCAGAATTAGCAGCGCAACAGACCCCGGGGGATACCTCCAACCCTGCAGCCAGGGCAAGAATTTCCTCTCTGAAGTTACCTACCTCAGACAGTTTTGTCATAACAATAGAAAGCTGATACACAATCCGAGTAGATGTAATTCTCTATCTTCACGTTGGCCGCCATTCCTTATGCAGAAGCAGACTGGCACAAAGATCCAAACAAATAGCGTTTATTTAGAAAACCAAGAAATGCAGTTTGGAAGCGCTGTGTCAGGGGCACCCTCAAAGTGTCTGAGAAAGCGATGCAGGAGAGTTGTAGGGGTTCTGCTTGTTTGTTTGTTGTTTGTTTGTTTGTTTGTTTGTTGTTTTACAGTAGTTGTGTTCAGAGGGAATTCATTGCTAGACAGAAACCTTAAACCACAAACTGATTCTTGGTCGGGTAACTAGGATAGTCCCACCTTAGAAATGTTGAAAGTCAAGGAGAAGGATGTCAGCGATGTTCCCATGTCCGTGGGGACACGCTACAATTGGCCCTGCAGGAGGTAGGAGTGCAATTCTTTTCCACTTTCCTGACTCTAACTCAGAAAGTCTTAGCCTCAGTTTTTCTTCCGCAGCAAGGACTTTAAGTGTGAGTGCCAGAGCCTGGGACAGGAATGGCCATGTCTTCCTCTAAGGAGAGCCAACAGGAATGATAGGTGAGATATATCCTAACATCAATAGGGATATCCAAAATGGATGGCTTTGGTTTCCTCACTGTCTTAGTCAGGGTTTCTATTCCTGCACAAAGCACCAAGAAGCAAGTTGGGGAGGAAAGGGTTTATTCAGCTTACACTTCCACACTGCTGGTCATCACCAAAGTCAGGATAGGAACACACACAGCAGGAATTTGGAGGCAGGAGCTGGTGCAGAGGCCATGGAGGGTTCCCCTGGCCTTCTCAGCTTGCTCTCTTATAGAACCAAAGACTATAAGCCCAGGGATGGCACCACCCACAAGGGGCCCTCCCCCCTTGATCACTAATTGAGAAAATGCCTTACAGCTGGATCTCATGGAGGCATTTCCTCAAGGGAGGCTCCTTTCTCTGTGATAACTCCAGCTTGTGCCAAGCCGACATACAAAACCTGCCAGTACGATCATTTCTAGAGATATTGAGATGTTTGAAAGGAGAGTTATCCTAATTCTCTGAAGGGAGAGTTGTCTGAGTTCCCAGAAGCTTCCAACCAACTTGAATCTATGAAGAACCTTCTAGAAAAATCCTTGCTCCACAGTGATCCTAACAGGCTAGGCACCCCTTCTCTCATGGAGGAGGAATACAGATGGATTGGCAGCACTCGTATGTGGTTAAGGACACAAAGAAGGGAAAAAGAGACTCCTCTCACAATGACAACAAAAATATAAAATACTTAGGTGTATGGAAAGGGTGTGTGGGATCTGAGAGCAGAACCTGCAGGCTACCGAAGTGTTTTAAAACTCACTTCACAAATCAGGAAGAACAGAGCTGAGGGAGTTGAAGACCATAAATATGTTTATTGGTCCCAGCTAAAGGTAACCAGTGTGTTCATTCCATTCTTGGCCTCTAGGTCAATAAAGTTATTTCTGGAACATGGCAGCGATGGAAGTGGATTCCACAGAATGAATGCTACTGGTCAGTTGGTTTTGTTGTTGTTTTGGTTTGGTTTGATTTGGTTTTGTTGTTGTTGTTGTTATTGGGAGGGTTTTTTTTTTTTAAGAGAGACATCTATGTTTCACCATGTGTTAAAATACATTTTCAAGGGATCAAACGCTAGACAGAAGGCCATCTCAGAAAGAAGGCACAGAATAGAATGCATGGCCCCAGCTCTGGCTACGTCTCAGCGATCAGACACACTCATGGTGGTGTAGACTCAGGGGAAGAGTTATCTCCATCCATGGTTTGCGGATAACTTTCTAAACATTTGGAAAAAATAAAGTTGGGTTCCCTCCCATCACAGCTGTGGCATATGGTTTTGATATATTCGAAAACATAAAAGCATTGAAAGGAAAGAGGGGTAAAATTTTGTATAAACTCGTAGAAGGAAAAATTTGCTAAGTATAACCCCAAAGGGAAAAAAAATCAATAAAGTGACATGTGGAAATATAAGATAATAAAGATAAGTTTTAATGCAACTTTTAAAAAATGCAAATAAAAGCATGCACGAAGGGTAGATTGTGTCTGGGAACTAGCTGTGACATGTCTCCTAAACACAAGGATTCTCCATAAAATACAAAAAAAAAAAAAACTTGAAAAGCAGTTGAAAGACAAATAGCCTAGTGTAAAACAAGTGGGAAGGAGGAAGAGCCGGGCATTCTCATAATAGGTACAAATAGCCAACTATTGTATGAGAGGAAGTGCTAAGCCAAAAGCACATGAAACCAAAAGAAGCCAGAGTTTTGCTGAACACATGGGCAAAGCAGGAAACATGTTTGTCTCCAACAATATAGGCTGATGGGTCATTTCTGGAACATTCTGGCATTAAATATGATATTTCACAGGTGGATAGATAGATATCCTTGAACCAGTGATCACCTTCTGTGGGAGTTCTAAGAAACAATGGCTTCTGGGGCTGGGGCTATCGCTCAATTGGTAGAATGCTTGTTCAGTAGACCTGAGTCACCGTGATTGAGCCCCTGAACCACAGAAATAGGATGTGATGGTACAGGAATGTAATCTCAGCATACGGCAGGAGAATCAGGAGTTGTCCTTGGGTACATGGGGAGTGTGAGGCTATCCTGGGCTACGTACGTAAGACAGAGGGGATGGGTAGGGAGAAATGATGGCATTCACAGTGCCACAGGGAGAGGTGGCCTGAGGAGATCTTGGAGGCCTGAAATGTATTCCTCTGGGATCAGTTGTCCCTGGGTGCTCAGAATCCTAGAGCCCCTTGATTGATAGAAGAAGCAGGCTATTGGTGAGACTATTGGGTAAACTGCTGAGACACACATGTCCCCAGGACCTGAGCATCTCTGTCACTATCTACCTCTGTAGACCGGTTGGCAGGTCTGTCAAAGAATTCAGTGAACTCAGTCTTGTTAAAGACCTGAAGACAAGAGGATCTCAGTAAATCCAGGGGCATCTTTTAGTCACAAAGCCCAGTGCTGCCTGTGGCCTTGTTGGCCCCTCCAGAAAGACTTACAGATTGTCCCCTAACCTCCCGTGATTACAGCAGGGTAACTTGGGGTGTCCCAGTGGGTGAGCCCAACTCCCAGTTCTCCCCTCTCTTCACCTCCTCTCAAGTGCCTACTTGGGCTCTTCACTCTTTGACAAGTCATGTGTCTTCTAGCATGGAGGCAGGTGAACCCACGGCTCCTGGAGCAAGCAGCCCGTGATGGGAGGGCTGCCACCTAGAGTCATGTGTAAACCTGAGCCTCTCTGCCACCTCTGTAGACTGGGTTGGCAGATGTGTCAGAGAATTCAATGAACTCAGTCTTGTCAAAGACTCAGAAGACAAGAGGCTTTCAGTAAATCCCAGTTACCAGTGAAGACAAAGTCTCTCCCACTGGAAAATAGGAAGGTTGGTGGGACAGCTTTGGTGGTGTCAGCCAGGCTGTGAGCCAAACGTGTGACAACCTCCCTCACCTCATAGAACTAACTGAGTCCCCAAAGAAAGGCTCTGCATATTGCCACTAATTTTCCTGAAAAGATATATTTTTTAAAATATCCATTTTAATACTATAAATAGGCTGGAATCTTTTGTTTTGTTTTTTTAATAGAGGAAAAAAATACAGCATTGTATTCTAGCATTGATATTGTTCTTTTATTCTTACTTGAAAAATAAAAACATTCCAAGTGCCTTTCATGGAGAAATAAATGGCATGTCATTATCGAAGGACCTTTAAATGGTTTGTTCCTCGGTTTAAAATAAGCTTTGTGCAATAAGATGGCGGCCAAGCTAACACTGGCACTGTTTTTTTTCTGGCTTCTCAGCCACTCTGAGAGCATCTTGTCTTAATTCTGTTGGGCCATAGAAACCTCAAATTCGAAACCAAAGTAGGACATTGAAGTCCCTTGGTGACTGGCCAGCAAACTGTCAGGAAGAAGTTTCCCTGTCAGAGGGTAGGGAATGAAGAAGGGTCTCCTAGGTGGAAGGTGGGCTTGGGTCCCTGTGAGGCTCTGAGCTTCTGGTGTACAGAGATAGGGAGGGACAAATCACAGCAGAAACTCATGGCTGGAGTAGGAAGTCCAAGTAGAGACAGCGGCAGAAGATGCCTCCCTTTCTTCTCACCTCTGACCCTTGGCCTCTTCCAATCATGCCCCACGCCTTATGGCCAACCTGGGACTATACTGAGAAGGCCAGTCACCCACTGATGGAGGAAGGAGCGTAAATCAGTCTTCCATGGCTTTCCATATCATATCCTTCATCAGAACCAAGTCTATTTACCTCCACCTAGAGGAGAAGGAGAGACTCGGAATGAGGTGGGATCCCACCCAGGTGGCAAAGTCTGGATGGGTCACAGGTGAGCCTCCATATCTACCCACACCTCCACACTGCTGATATGGTGTCCTCAAGAATCCCTCTGGGAGGCGCCACTCTCAAATGCACTCGAACTAACTGCTGATACCTCAGAGCTAGAACATGAGAGGGAGCCCCAGGCCCCACCTGCCTTCACTCTGCCTCTGTGCACCATGCTGTGCTGACTGCCCACTCAGGCCTGTCTCTTTCTCACTCACATCATTCTCTTGACTGCTCACATTACCCTTGTTAACACAAGGTTACTTTAACAACTACATGAGATAACTTAAGGAGAGAGACTTGGGGCTGGAAAGATGGCTCAGCGGTTAAGAGCACGGACTACTCTTCCAGAGGTCCTGAGTTCAATTCCCAGAAACCACATGGTGGCTCACAACCATCTGTAATGGGATCTGATGCCCTCTTCTGGTGTGTCTTGAGACAGCTACACTGTACTCATATATATTAAATAAATAAGTTATGAAGAAAGGAAGAAAGAAAAGAGGTTTTAGCCAAGTGTGGTGGTACATGGCTTTGATCCCAGTGCTCAGGAAGCAGAGGCAGGTGGATCTCTGTGAATTCAAGGCCAGTCAGTTCTACAGAGTGAGTTTCAATAGAGCCAGGGCTCTGTTATACAGAGAAACGCTGTCACAAAAAAACCCAAACCAAAGCAAAACAAAACAAAAAACAAACAAATAAAAAAAACACAGAAAATAAAAGAAAAGGGGGGGGGTATTTTTTGCTCAGTTTGAAGAGTTCCTGTGCACAATTGATTGGTTGGCCCATAGCTTTGAGTCTGTGGTAAGGCAGCTCCATCATAGCAAGAGGACCTACTGGGGCAAAACCATCAATCTCATCATGAAGAAAGAAAGAGAGAGAGAGAGAGAGAGAGAGAGAGAGAGAGGAGAGGAGAGGAGAAAGGCAGAGATGCTAAAGTTTACCACCTCCACATGGCATCACTTTGAAGACTAACCATAGATTTTGGAGAGATACTTACACAAACCAGATGACCAATCCGAGAGGGCTAGTACCATGGAGAACACACTCCCATCCTCAGGAGCTCAGGCCCATGAACAGAGTGAAGTAAACAATTCATGATGCCTAAGAGAGAGAGAGAGATACTAGAAGTAAAGCTGGTCCTGCTTGGGGGTGTGGGGGGGGAGCCAGGCTCAAGGGCAGGAGAGCAGGAGATGTGGCCCAGCCCTTCATCTGATGCAGCACCTGTGTGAGCAGGCCCTGAACCTTGTCCGGACAGCACAATAGAAGTGGTCCTGATGGTGTGGGCATAAATGAGCCAACCAAGAGCCTGAGACCAGGAGAGCTGGCTCTGACTCTGCTGGCTGTGGCACTGTATGAGCTATCTGGGGCAGGTCTGGAGGGCTGACCTGCTCAGCTACCTCTCGGTCCAGATCCAGGGCTTTGGATTGGCCCACCCCAACATCTACCCCATCAATGAGCTGCTGGAGCACAGGGACAGGGTGGTCCTACAGATCCCAACCCACAGGATCTCCAGAACACGGGGCAGCAACAGGACATCCAAAAGGAGTCCCAGTCAGGTTCCAGGGTTGATAGTTGCACTGGCTGGTTTTGTGTGTCAACTTGACACAAGCTGGGGTTATCACAGAGAAAGGAGCCTCCCTTGAGGAAATGCCTTCATGAGATCCAGCTGTAAAGTATATTCTTAATTAGTGATCAAGGGTGGGAAGGCGCCTTGTGGGTGGTACTATCCCTGGGCTGTTAGTCTTGAGTTCTATAAGAAAGCAAGCTGAGCAAGCTATTGTCCAACTATTGTTTGGATAAAGATGCCTACAGCCTATAGCTGGGCAGAAGAGTGGTGGGTAGAGTTCAGTACCTGGGCTTAGGGTCTGAGGAGAGACCACAAGGAGAAGAGAGAGAAGAAGATACCATGGGGTAAAGGACTGTAAGAATTGGCCATGAGGGCAGGCCAGCTGGAGTAAGAGTGACCCAGGTGGAACATAACAAGTTATATCTGAGGGTTATTGGCAGGGAAAAGGGCATAACAGCACAGAGAGTAGATATCTACCCAGCTCTAGTGCGGTCTAAGGCTTATAACTGTACAAGTTGTATGTCCTTTATCTGGAAACTGAATGGTTTAAGGCAGAGGACAAGCCTATTGATATTACTTACTCCAACAGGGGTTGCAAGGACGGGGGACCAGTACGAGGCAATGGGGAGCTGAGTGGTATTTGAATGCGTGATGTGAAATTCACAAAGAACCAAGTAAACATTTTTTTAAAAAAAAAATAACTAAGAAAGGGATGCCAGAATCCCGAAATACAGACCTTTGTGTGTGACCATTGCCTTGAAAGTTTCCCAGAGTGCCTTTCAGTGTGGTGGACGGAGGAAGCCACATGGAAAGAAAAGGAGACCTGAAGATGATCTAGAATCTAGGCTCCTTTGGACTATGAAGGCTGCTGGTGGTCTCAGCCTCTTGGGAGTTCTTACAGCCTTGTCCCCAAGATTCCTTAATGTGGCCTTTAGTCACAGGCTACTGCTGTGGATTACAAGATCCTAGCCTGACACAGGTGCAGCTCTCAAGCGACCTTGTCTGTAACTTGAGAGCAACTTTGGGGATGCACCTCTACACCTAACTCCCATATATAGAGCCTCACAGACTGCTCGGGTGGGAGAAATGCTCAGATGTTTTAGAAGTGGCTAGGAAATAAAAACCAGCCCCTCTGGAGGCATCCAACAGGGGTAACGGCGTGAGAGGTCTCTTTGGAACTGGACTAGAAGAAATGAAGATACTTTAAAGAGACATTTTCTCTCAATCTATCAAAACAATGAACCCCAAGGAAATGGGAATTCCCCATCCCCACCCCACCCCCACTCCAGGAATCTCATTCTGGAAGAAGGAAAAAGCACCAGCCAGAGGTGGGGCTGGGAGAGATTGTCCCCTAGAAAACATAGTTCAAGTAGTTCCCAAAACTTGTCAGACCACCTTACAGGATGAGCCTGAAACCCGGGTGATGGTGGGTTAATCGTGGGTGGGCCACACCTTGACTGGGACTGCTTCCATGTGAATATTCTTGGCCAGTGTTTACATTTAATCTCATTTCAGGATCCCAAAGATGGGCTTGAGGGGTTTGCTGGATCTCTTTGTCCCTCATCTCAAATAATAATTAAAATAAATGATAGATCATTAAATAAATTCCCTTTTCTATTTTCCACCTTTAACTGATTTATTGAGGACAGGTGTCTGGGTTACAAGTTGTGTCTCCCAAGTGTGATACTATCTTCAGTCTTCGGTTAATTGTGCAGATTTCTCCAGTACCCATTGTAAGGATCACAGAGGAATTGAAAGAAAGGGGACAGAGTGCATGTGACATGTATCAGCCTTCTGTTGCTGTAACAAAACGCCCAAGATTATCAACTTAAAAAGAGAAGAGGTTTATTTGGCTCACAGTTTCGGAGGTTACAGTCTGCCTGGTTTGCCTATTGTTTCTGAGCCTGTAGTGAGGCTGCATAGCATGGTGGTGTGTAGCAGAAGTTGTAAGCCTCTGGGCATCTCTGAAACAGAAGAAGAGCTGACAAGAAGCACCTTCCTCCCGCGATGGGCAGTGCTCACTCAGGCCTCCTGACTTCTGGCTCATGCTACAAGGGGGGTGGGGTGGGGTGGCATTGGAACTCCTGTATAAGACAATATATAGAAGTTTGTCTCTCCAGTCTCTTCTATCTCTTCCTCTTCTCCCAGCTCCTGTCTCCCAGATGCCTTTCGGACATTGCTTTTCTTAGTCCCAGCAGGGCTCTGGCCTTCTTCCATCTCCTAGCAGAGAAGTACCAAGCTGCAGCCCACTGGAGGAGAAGGACCTGTGCTGCAGGCGGGCATGCAATGAAAATGTCTTCCCCACAGATCCTCCTGCACGCTAAGGAGTTTGGGGTGTTTGTCATTCCTCATAGGCAGTGGAGATTGTTCTCTGGGCAGAGAGACCCTCTGAATATTTCCCATCTCTGCATTTGTACAAATCTGTTCCTTCCAACTGTGCTACTGGGAACTGATGACTGGACTTCTCCATGACTTGGCTTCCATATCTGTATAATGGGAACAACAGCACTGTCTTCATCAGATGGTCTCAAGGGCTCTCTGAGACGGTGCATGTGAACTGTTGTAACAGCAGCTCACGTGTGGCAAACGCTCAGAAACCACTGGTTGTGACTAAAGGTGTCATATTTTCTCCTTGTGACAGAGAAAAAGCCAAGATAATAATCTGCTTGGAGATGTTTTCCAAAAGACGTGGGGTCTATGAGTAAGCTGTCCAAAGAGGCAAAAGGAATCAGAGGTTTCCTCTTGCTGGTGATGTGAAACTTGGGGTGGGTGGTCAGCAACATGAATGCTAAAGATATCACCAGCAACAGAAAACAGATCACCTTGACCTCCAAGGCTCTATCCAGAGGCTCTGGAGGCATTTCTGCCCAATCACCTTGATGACTGACAGTTGGGGGTTAAGTTGTGTGCTTCTCCAATGGACATCCTAATACCCAGCACCTCGTGGAGTGTCCTTTACTGGCAACAGGACTATTGTAGATTTAATGACTTAGCTTAATGCCATACTGGAATTGGATGAGTCTCATCTAACAGGACCAGTGTCCTCCCAAAGGGACACAGATAGATAAATGTGATGGCAAGAATACCACGTGAAGAAGGCAGAAATCGTGGGGATATTTCTTCAAGTCAGAGACTACCACTAAAGGAAAGACTAGGAACAGGCCCACCTCTCAGCTCTGTAGGCACCTGGGTCTTGGCCTTTGCCCCTCCTGAGCTGAGGCAGTGTGCGTCCACAGCCTAAGACCCCCATGGATGCTATGCGGCAGCTGTCCTGTCATGTGAAATGGCATCCACAGTTCCTTTGTTCACGGCAGTGTGACAGCCGCTTGTCTGCCTCTGTGGGTGGACAGCCCACTTTGCTGCCTTACTGCTGGGTAAGAATGGGAGTTTGGTGGTCTGAGGCTCGCTGACTGGAGACAAAGCTGTTTCAGAACGATCAGATGCGGAGCTACCACCCACTCCATGTCTCCTTGTGCCAGGCAACACCCATGGTCGCTGGGAGCTCAGCCTCTGCTGCAGTTATAGATACTGTCAATCATTTCTCAGTGAGTGTTTAGAACCCTCTTCTCAGATAGGAGTGTCCACAGAACCCCAAAGACAAAGAGGAGAGGAAAAGGAAGAGGCACGAGCCAGAAGAAAGCTGAGAAGGTCGGCTTTCTCCACAGCCTCCTGTGGTGGGGCTTTGAGAACAAGTCCAGTCTTATCTAGACAATGTCTGGCTCCAGGATGCCGGGGCTTTCTGTCCTTGGCCTGAGCACTTGACAGGAGCTTGCAGGTGAGTATGCCTTTAAAATCTAGGACCTCTGGATATGAGTCCCAGTGGTGCGGTGATTCCGGAGGATGCTCAAAGGATGAGGGGTTGTCTTAGTTAGGGATGCTGGTGCTGTGAGTAGACACCATGACTACAGCAACTCTTATAAAGAAAACATTTCATTGGGGGGCTGGTTTATAGTTTAGAGGTTTAGTCCATTGTCATCATGACGGGAAGCATGGCAGCATCCAGGCAGACAGGCATGGTGCTGGAGAAGGAGCAGAGAGCTCTACATCTGGATCTGAGATAGGAGAAAGACATTATGACATACTTCCTCCAACAAGGTCATACCTCCTAATAGTGCTACCACCTATGATCCTATAGAGGTTATTTTTATTCAAATCACCACAGGCACCAAATTAACAAGTGGCCTCCACCATCAGGAATCCTATCAGGACGGGCAGTAGTGGTGCATGTCTTTAATCCCAGCACTTGGGAGGCAGAGGCAGGTGGATTTCTGAGTTCAAAGCTAGCCTGGTCTACAGAGTGAGTTCCAGGACAGCCAGGGCTACACAGAGAAACCCCGTCTTGAACAAACAAACAAACAAACAAAACCAGAATCCTATCAGAAATACCATGATTGTGACTCTGGTCTCTTGCTCTGCAGTACTATGTGATGGGCAGTTTTATGAGGATTAGGTGCCATCTTAATCTAGTTGACCCAGTAAGTCAACCTTTGACTGTCCTACTGTATTCCCACGGGAGAGAAGTGAGAGCCACAGAGGTTAAGGGTCAGGGATCTTGCCTGTGTTAGTTAGCTTTTGTGGTGCAAAAGTTTACAGTCCATGGTGTCAGGAACGTGCAGCCGAGCAAGGCAGCTCACAACACAGCAGTGACAGGAAACAGAATGCTCATGCCATCTGGACTCCTTCCCCCATTTATTCCAACTGGGCCTCCAGCTTACAAGATGGAGCTACTCACACTCAGGGCCAGTCTTCATCCCTCGGTTGACCTCTCCAAATGCATTCTCAGGCACACACAGAGGCACGCCTCACTAATCTCTTGGTGCACCTCGAGCTAACCAAGGTGACGATCATGATTAACCATCAGTGTCCAAGGCCACAGAGAGAATGTTGCCAGCATTTTTTTTTTTTTGGTGTCGTCAGCATTTTTAAAAAGTATTTTTAACAATGTATTTACTCTTTCAGTCTCTCTCTGTCTCTGTCTGTCTGTCTGTCTGTCTGTCTCTGTCTGTCTGACTCTGTCTCTATCTGTGTGTGTTTGTATGTGTGTGTGTGTGTGTGTGTGTGTGTGTGTGAGAGAGAGAGAGAGAGAAAGAGAGAGAGAGAGAGAGAGAGAGAGAGAGAGAGTGTGTGTATGTGCCATAGTGCATGTGTGGAATTTAGAGGACAACTTGTGGGAGTCACTTCACTCTTTCCACTATGTAGATCCCAGGATCAAACTCCGGTTATCAGGCTAGGTGACAGTATTTTACCCACTGAGCCATTTTGTTGGTCCAGAGCCAAGCTCTTTGCTGCTGAACAGCTCCTAGCAGGGTGGGGTTTCCTCCACATGGGAAGTCCCTGGGGGGATAGCAAGGCACAGCAGGAGACCGAGAGGAGAGATGGCTCTGAAGTCACAAGGGGCAAAGTTAAGGGCCAGGAGTCTGCTGGCCTTGTAGAGTTAACTGGACATTGGTATTTTTTGCAGTTCCCCCTTTCTCACACAAGGGGACGAGTTACCCAAACTCAACAGCATAACAAGGCCAGGAGTCGATGTCTTAGCCTCTTCTAACCCAGTGATCTTTCCTAAGTGCCATGTTCTATACTGGCAAGAAGGATCATGTCCCCCAACACTCAAGAGAGTCCCAACAGACTCCGAGGAGTCTTTTCTGATCACTATACAGCTCTGGTGCAGCTGCCTGTGTTTAGCCCCAGCCATTGTCCCTAGGGTGTTGTGACTTACTGTGTTTAGCCCCAGCCATTGTCCCTAGGGTGTTGTGACTTACTGCTGCAGGCCAGTCTTCTGAGGCTGGCTAAATGAAGGCTGAAATACACAAGTGTAGTTAAGGGAAATCTATTTCTAAACATAAATCCACTTTTTTTTCCTCTGCTCATTGTATCAGTTGCTGGTACACATTAGATGAAGATACACATTTTGCTGGTGTTTTGAGACATTGAGAAAAATGGCTATCAACTGTCAATCATTCTTAAGACATGACTACAAAATCCTGGCACTCATTCCATCTCTTACCCATCGATTACTATTGGTTAGCACTACTATTTTTGTCTACTAAAACTAATTTTCCATCCATCTGCTCTCTATCTCCGAGCCAGTCAGTTTTTATTCACTGGCCACTACTGCAAAGTACTCTCCTAAAGTCTAGAATTTGCAGACCAAACCTCTCAGAGATGAACTCAGATTCATATCACAGAACAGCAATGGCAACCTGTATCCACAGCTCTGTAAGGGAAATCTACAAAGCTCTGAGAAGTTAGGGAGGGCTTCTGGAGGTCATGACTTTTAATTGAATGTGTGTGTGTGAGAGAGAGAGAGAGAGAGAGAGAGAGAGAGAGAGAGAGAGAATGAACAGAAGCACAGTGTAGGGTAGACAAGCACTTATTGTACGGCCCTGGCACTCGTGTGGAATTTGAATCACACTAGCAGTGTGCATTCATAATCTAACTGTGATCAATTCTTCAGCAACCCAGTAGGATCAGCTCTAGAAAGGAGACCTCGCCAGATCAAGAAAACTTACAAGATGAAGTCATTTGCTCAAAGTAGAGAGAGACCAAGCACTAAGCTCTTCCGTGATCTTTCTTGGACTCTCACTAGCCTTTCTGGGAGCCTTGTTTCGCCTTGCCAGAGGGAAGACTGGGCGTCCCAGAGGCTAGTGAGCCCATGCAAGGCTACCCAGCCAGTGGGAACAGAGGTGACACAGGTCTCCCAAACCCTAGTCCAGGGTAGGTGTGGCCTCTCTGATTGATGGGAGAAGTGGGAGGAAGGGGGTTGGGGGAGGAAGGGGGTTGGGGGAGGAAGGGGGTGGTAACCTCAACATTGATATTCAGTCCTGGGTTTCAGCTTCCTCTCCTACTGCCTGTGTCTATTCCCCTCTCCTACTGCCTGTGTCTATTCCCCTCTCCTACTGCCTGTGTCTATTCCCCTCTCCTACTGCCTGTGTCTATTCCCCTCTCCTACTGCCTGTGTCTATTCCCCTCTCCTACTGCCTGTGTCTATTCCCCTCTCCTACTGCCTGTGTCTATTTCCCTCTCCTACTGCCTGTGTCTATTTCCCTCTCCTACTGCCTGTGTCTATTCCCCTCTTCTACTGCCTATGTCTATTTCCCTCTTCTACTGCCTGTGTCTATTCCCCTCTTCTACTGCCTGTGTCTGTTCCTTGCTAACAAACATGCAGCCACATTGACCTGAGCAATTATGTACAAAGGATCATTCAGAGCAAAAGCCCAGACTCATAGGAGATGCTGCTTGGGAGAGCATGTTTGAACCCGCAGCTGCCTGAAATTTGAACCCGCAGCTGCTGCCTGAAGTTCTCCACTCCCAGCCCTGCCCTTTCCTTCTCCTCCATGTGGATTGCATAAGCAAGATCAGAACTTTAAACCTAGATTGTGCAAAGCCTCCTTTCAGAGGCCAGGCATCTATTTCCAGGTCTGGGGAAGGCTGGGTGTGAGAAAAGAGGGCTGGCCGCCAAGTGAAAGTGATCCGAGGGCCTCCTTGTTGGAAAGCTTAGGGATACCGCAGCAAAGCAGGAGAGTCCTGTGGCTCGGCTCTGAACCCTCTCTCCCATCGGCCTGTGTCTTTGAACATCTCTAGCTGGTGATGCTGTTGCTGGGAGACACAGCCAGACCACCAGAGGCAGGACTTCAGGCTCACATCTTGGCCTTGATTCTGGTCCTCTTCTCTCTCCACTTCCTGATCTGCCAGTGTGAGTGAGCTATGCTGCCACTCCCAGTACCATGGGTTCTGAAACCCCAGCCATCACTCCTTGTTCACCACGATGGACTGTATCGCATGAACCATGAACTAAAATAAACCTCTCTCCATTGAAGTTGCTTCTCTTAGGTATTTAGTCCTAGCAATGTAAAAGTAACTAAGATGGATGGATGGATGGATAGACAGACAGACAGGCAGATGAATGATAGGAAGAGAGATGATTGATATGTGAGAGATAAATGATAGGTCTATACTTTACATGTCTCTATTTAGCAATCATATTTTTAGCAGCTATTTAGGTATGTAAATCATATGTATATATCTATCATTGTATAATACTAAGGACATGCCACGTCCAAAATCTATAGATCTGAAGCTGGGAACTCAGTCAAAAATGTGATACAAGAATTTCAAGGCAGAATTGCTTCTTGCCTGGAAACATTTGCTCATTAGGCCTTCAGAAGTCTAGCTCAGGGCTACTACTCATATCATCAAAGATAGTATCCTTTGCTTAAAGTCACTGATACAGATGTCACTGATACAGATGTCACTGATACAGATGTCACTGATACAGATGTCACTGATACAGATGTCAGTGACATTGTCAGAGCTATATTTTAAGTTTTAATTACTGTGCCGAAGAGATCCATCGAACAGGAATGCCCCGACCTGTAAGTTCCTTGCCCAAGATCAGATACTTTCTGAAATGCTAGAGGCTGTCGTTTACAGGAGATAACAAGCTACACTTTCACTTCCCTAAACAAGTTTGCTTGACCCAACTACACCAGATGTGCTTGATCACATGTGGATGGGAGGTAGGCAGGAAATATGTCAGAATGTACACTTGCCCCTGATTGGACATGATGAGAAATGTGGTGAATTGGGGGTTTCCCCATTTCCCTGGGAAATGGATGTAGCCGGAGTCAATCAAGCTAGCCAATATCTAAATAAAGCTTGCTTCAAATTTGACTTTAAATTGTGGTAGTGGTCTTATTCTCCACCGGTGGGATTAACAGCATCTGCAAAACGCCTTCATAGGAGGACTTGATTAAATTTGATTAAATAACTGAGTATCTAGGCTTGTCATGTTGGCATATAAAACTATCCATCACACCATTTCTAACTACTTGATGTACTTCTTCCTTCTTAATGAGCAGAATCATGGGAATAAACACAGTGAGTCAGTTGTGCAGATAACGGCAACACCTTGCTTCAAAGAAAAATCGAAAACCATGAGGCTCACATCTTCTGCTGGCCGGAATATTCCTTCACTACACACGGCCTAGGATCACCTTAGCAGTTAGGATCACTGGGTAAAAACTGATGGCCTTGCCTAGTCCTGAGGGTTTTCTGTCTCCCCTTGTTTCCTGACAGTCCTGAGTCTTGCTTCCATAATGAGCCCGTTAATTAAGACGGATGTTTATAAGTATCAAAGCACAGGAAATCAGAGCCTTAATGGCTGACTCCAATCAAGTAAATTTCCTAGGTACGCTGTCTTACTGAGAATTTTAAAAAGAATCAAGCAGAAGGGGGTGTGTGCTTGAGGACAGAAGAAAGAGTGTGTTCTGTAGGTTGGGGCGTCCTCGGGCTTCCTGGGAGCCCCTGCTGTTGCATGTGGAATGCTGGGTGCAGTTTGCTCTGTGCAGAGGGTCCAGGCTTTCATTAGACCTTCAAAGCTGTAGCCTTCTTACAGGGGCTTGGCAAGGAGCTGTCAGTCAGTATCCGGGATGCAGCACGAGGGGCTGAATTCAGATCCCCAGGACCCGCCTAAGTGACAGCACTTGCTTTCATTCCTAGCACTGCGAGGGAAGGCAGATATCAGAAAATGCCGAGAGTTTTCTGGGCGGTCAATTTTCTGAGTAAGTGATTGCCAGTGTGAAACTCTGTCTCAAAAACTAAAGCAAAGATCAACGGAGGAAGACATCTAAAGTCGACCTCTGGCCTTCAGTTGCGCAAGCACATACATGTGCGCACACACTGACATACATACATACAGCCTTTCCACTCTGCAACACACAAGCATTCTTACAGAATTTTGGAAAAATAGTACTGTCATTAAGAGGCAGTCAAAGTGGTTACTGAATAAGAAACTCTGTGATACAAATTTGATAGATTACTGATATTTCCTTTATGCCTATACCTTGCAGATAAGCACCTATCAGCCTGCTGGGTTAAAAAGCCATTTCTGAGAGTGGCCCAGGATTCCCCATCCAAGATAGTGGGGTGCTCTGACTGGTCTGGTGAGCATTCTGGAGTGACTCAACCTGGGTTCAAATCCTGGCTCTGAAACTTGAGAGCCATTGTACCCTCTCAGCTGGTTTTCTTCTCTGTAACATGAGGGTGATTTGGTGTTTACCCCTTCAGACTGTGAGGTCAAGTGGGTTAACATGTGCGAAGAACATACTGCAACCTTTAGTACGAAGTCAAGAGTCATCAGATTTGGGGTGTATGGACCAGCTTCCGGACTTGCATTTCTCCACATACCCCCTATTCTCAAAACAATCAATGATATTTGGAACAAAAAATTTGTTTCCTAACCACTGCATTCCCCCAATTCCCATGTTTTTGCAGATATTCTTCTTCCAAGAGTGTCCAAGGAAGGGTCTGGATGTCTACTACCAGGAGGTCTATGTATGTCTCTAAGGTTATATAGAAGGAAGGATTTCTACCACTAGAGGGTCTATGTATCTCTCTAAGATTATGTGGAAGGGTGTCTGTAGTCAGTTCTCATTGTCTCCATGTGCAGAGGGAAACAGACAGTATTTTAGAAAGTGTTTTCTTGTTAGTGGACTCAGGTCCCATTGGTCTGATCTGTCTGCCTCCCACTCTGTCTCTCTGCCTTCCCCCTGAGGGGCCAGGTGAGCTCTGATGGCTTATTATGACTCTAATGTGCGTCTCTCTGCAGATGTGGCCTCCCTACTGAAGGCTGCTTTCAGGTAAATATCCCCTATTCCCAGTTATACATGCTACATGGCTGCGCCCTGGGAATGAGGGCAAAGAGCACCATGTGCCAATTTCATACATGTACAGCATGTGGAAGGAGCAGGAGGCCCTCGGGGCCAGGCAGACGGTGCTGGAAGAAGCGGGTAGAGGATAATTGAAGGCAAGAGAAGGCTCCTGAGTGTGGCCTTCTCCAAAACTCCTATTGACATCAGGCATTGTGACAGTATCAAGAGATGATTAAGTCATGGTGTGCCCCCTTCATGAATCAAGCTGCCACCTTTGGCTCCCTAATGGTCTTCCTCAATGGGGAGTGCATTGGATATCACAAGATTGGGCTTTTGATAAAAGGATAGTTTTAGCTTGTTTCCCCCTCCCTGTATGTTCTCCTCATCATAAAACACCCTCTGCCACTATCTTAGTTACTCTTCTATTGCTGTAATGAAACACCATGACTGAGGCAACTCATAAAAGAAAGCGTTTAATTGGGCTTGCAGTTTCCAAGGACAGAGCATTCAAACACAAGCTCCGCATCACAACCACAGCATGATGCAAGAAGACCCTTGCTGGCTGTGAGGTCCTTGATGTTCAACTCCTCCATTTCTGAGTCTGTGAGGGCTCAAGTTCCTTTCTGTCAGAGCAGCAGAAAATGAACCACTACAATGCCAGTAGCATACACAAGAAATACCAATGCACGATAATGCGTAGATTAATACATTGGAGAATGGAATCAAAAGGGACAGAATGATGGCTCATGATGCACTGGCCTGGCACAGTGAAGCACTGTGAACATAAGGGAAACTGAGGCAGGACTCTCTCACAGGAGCAAGTAGGCTGCCTTGGGGTTGGTTGACTCTCAGGGCTGCCATTTCCTGAGTGAGACTTCGAACATGGCAGTTCAACCAGAAACCCAGTCAAGCAAGATTTTCCCCCCCTCGGTTTTCCTATAACAAAATTAATAGCAAGTCTAATTATAGCAAATTTTTATAAATTCACACATTTTATAAAATGCTTGAATTCATTCTCTCACCTTAATGTCTCATGTTCACTTATATTATAGAATCTACTACATACATATTTTAATAAATGTTCACAGGCTCGATGAGTGAATTCAAGGTCACAGTTTCAAGCAGAGACCCCTGATGGTCCTTGTGGCTTAGGGTAACAGTAAAACATGTGGGTCTGCCATCTGTTACTATAACAAATAACTAAGGGAAAGACGCTGAGCAGTGTTCAAGAAGAAAAGGCTCATGAGGGCTGATAGAAGCCCTCATACGTTCTAGAAGTTTCTATTGACCATGTATTGCTCCCCGCCCTGCCCCCGCCCCGCCTCACCCCACCCTGCTCTGAGCCTCTGTGAGAGGCGCTGATGGTAAGAGCAAAGAGCTTGAGGCAGAGCAAATTCACTCGCCTCATAGCCAGGAAGAGAAAGAAAGGGACTGGGATTCCATTCCCCCTTTGAGGGCATGCTCTATGACCTGAAGACCTCCTGCTAGTCCCCACCTCTGGAAGGATCCACTGCCTTCCAAGATACTCTGCTGGCAAGTGAGCCTCCAACACTCAAGCTTCGAAGCCCGTTTTGGATTGACTGACACATGACTGCTCATCGGCTCATGCACTTGAACACTTGGTCTCCAGTTGGTGGCGATGTTTGGGGAGATTATGGAACCTTTAGGGGGTATAGCCTCACTGGAGGAAGTGCATCACTAGGGGAGGGCTTTGAGGATTTACAGCCGCACCCCACTTCCTGTTTCTTCTGTCGACTTCCAATGTGTGGATGAAAATGTGACCAGCTAGCTTCTCACTTCTAGCTTTATGGTTACCTTCCCTCCCCTACCATTATGCTCTCAACCCCTGTGCATCCATAAGTCAAAATCAGCCTGGTCCTCTTCTAAGCTGCTTCTGGTCACGGCATTCTATCACAGTGGCAAAAGTCAAGCCAGAACAGCAACAGCTGGATCTATACAGAAGTTTTGATTGTGAGTTCCTACAGAGCATGTCCTGGCTGGGATTTTACTCTGCTCACAATGTAAAAATGTAAATGAATAACACAGCTCAGCTCAGCAAAAAAAATCAAGGGAGGGCAGAGCCTGCTGATAAGGAGGCCAAGATGAGAAGATACAGCCTAGGGATGAACATTCCCGGGGTGGGTGTGGTTGTATACCGATGGGAAAGAGCTGGAGGTCACGCATCACCAGTAGATTCTTCCCTAAAATGACCTGGAGCCCGTGCAAATGCCTAAGAATGAAGCACCTGCCCCTCCCCTCTGAGCTGGTCATCTACTGTCAGAAGCCTCAGAGCTGGAGCCAGAGCCGGCTCTCCCCTCTGAGCTGGTCATCTACTGTCAGAAGCCTCAGAGCTAGAGCCAGAGCTGGCTCTAACCAAGTCTTCAGTTCTCTGCTGATGGCTGTAATTCTGGGATTGGCAGTGTGGATGGAGAGTTTCAGTGCATCATGGGAGATCATGTGTGTAGGTCACAGAACCTGGGACAACATCTCTACAGTGTCCACTGTTGTACAGCTTTACTGTATGGCCGGCTAATCTCCCCCTTACCCCATTTTCTCCACATCCCTTTGCTCCCTCCCTCCCTCCCTTTTGCCTTTCCTTCCTCCAGCCCAGTCTAGTGGAGTGGGAGGAAGTCACACACATTAAGAGTTTGGGGGGGAATTAGTGAGGAGCAAGATCAAATGGTTGGCTTTGCAGGGCAGAGGGGATCAAATCAGATCTTTGACTTCAACTTAGACCAAAATTAATTCCAGATGACTTAAAGAATTAAACATAAAACAGGAAGCCATCCAAAAGGAAACTTCAAAGGTGCTGTGGGTTAGCGGATGATCCCACAGACGAACTTCCCAAACATGAAAGCGAGGGAAAGAGTCAGAGAGAAAAGCTTGCTGGGTTTGGGGTGATAAAAATAAAACCTTCTTCATGCCAGAAAGACACACCTTACCAGGTAAGTCACAAGGGTATGCATCAGAGGCCACAGGTATCTGTGAAATAATTCCACACTGTCAGAATTTAAAGGATCCTCACAAGGAAATGCAGCTAAAACCAGAGTGAGCAAGGAAGATGAATATATGCTTCATAAAGTAAATCAAGTGGAAAGTGGACATATATAAGGATGTTTATATTACGTCAACCAACACTATCGTTTTACTTATCAAAAGGAGCAGACACTTTTGGATACCACGGTTTTCCTAGGGGTGTGATTGTGAGCGTCCCAGCACACTGCAGCAACTGGATGCAGGCTTTCTGGAAACACAGACAGACATGCCTGTGGAGGGCTGGAAACTCACTCGGCCTTGGAACAGCAGCTCCCACACTTGAGGCCTCAGGAAGGAAGTAATAAAAGATGTGAAAACATCAATAAAGTCAAACAGACACTCGTATTGTTATCTATTGCACAGGGAAAGTGAGACAGGCTCACATGTCCACTCACTGGAAATTGACTTGAGAAACGCACAGCCTCGTGCTAGAGCGTCCGAAATCTCGCCTGAACTGAAGAGGAAAGAGAGATCTGCTCCCTTATACATGGTCTCCCCTAGTTTTGGACTTCCTCTTTCTCCTCCAACCTCAGCTTCTACAAGAAACTCAATCAAAATATTAATAAAAGTTGTTTGTCTGAGTGAATGTATTCATAACTAATTATCCTTTATAATTACGGAATACCTATATGGAAAGATTTTTTAAAAAATCCTTCATCCTATAAAATAAATGGAGCATGCTCCCCATAGCATGGCAGCCGGCATGTACAGGCTGCTGGTGACAGAATTCTCCTTAACCCTGAGAACAAGTTTACACAACACTCCTATAAACAGCCTACCTTACTCTGAGCCATGGTTGTATTATTTTTAAAATTGGGTCTTTGAGAATTTCACACAGTGCATTTTTCTTTTAAAGATTTATTTATTTTATGTATATGAGTACACTGTAGCTGTCTTCAGACACACCAGAAGAGGGAGTCAGATCCCATTACAATGTGGTTGCTGGGAATTGAACCCAGGACCTCTAGAAGAGCAGTCAGCACTCTTAAGTTCTGAGCCATCTCTCCAGCCCCATACAAGACATTTTGGTCATATTTATCGCCTCCCCCAAGTCCTCACAGATCCACCCTGCTTCCCTACCCACACAACTA
Organism: Mus minutoides; assembly: GCA_902729485.2. Classification (NCBI taxonomy): domain Eukaryota; kingdom Metazoa; phylum Chordata; class Mammalia; order Rodentia; family Muridae; genus Mus; species Mus minutoides. The sequence goes on along the minus strand of LR749590.1, from coordinate 101,393 downwards.
GGTGTCCTCTTCTTCTTTTAAATTCATCAGGACTGGTTTGTGCAGCTTATACACTCTTGGATATGTGGTCTTACACTGGAGTGTGGACATATGCTCTCTCTCTCTCTCTCTCTCTCTCTGTCTCTCTCTCTCTCTCTCTGTCTCTCTCTCTCTCTCTCTCTCTCTGTGTGTGTGTGTGTGTGTGTGTGTTAGTACAAGGACACTCCAAGCCCTGGCCTATGTGACCCCTGACCTGCATTGCCAGACCAATGGCCCTCAACCCCACAATCCACTTGGCTCAGTTCCCACCCTCACTGGTGTGATATCATTTTCCATATAAATTAGGGGATCAACCCCTCCTTGCTCTCTCTCTTTCTTCTCTTTCTTCTCTCCCCCTTCTTTCTCTCTTTTTCCTCTTCTCTGCCCTTCTACCTGCTTTGCTGCCCCCCTTATCTGTGGGGAGCGGGCATGGCCACATGGACCAAAGATGGCGCCTGGCTCTATGCCAAGCCCTGTGACCTCACTTGCTTTTCCCAGTCTCAGTCATGCACAGTAAAAGCAGCACGTGTAACTCATTGGAGAGATTAGCGCAACATCTCGCGATACCATTCTATCAGCCAATCCTGCATGCTGCCTTGGATGTGTGCGTCTATGATTGGGTGGTGTGAGGTGAAATGAATGAATGGAAGAGGATAAATTGTGGGCAGTCCCAGGGGGAAGTGATTTAGAAGATTAGAGAGTCCAGCGTTAGAGAGACCAGCGTTAGAGAGACCAGCGTTAGAGAGACCAGTGTTAGAGAGACCTCAGTGAGTGAGTGAACAGCTGCAGCTGTGTGAAACCTCAGAGAGAGAGAGAAACAGAATTAAGCAGATGCTGCAAAGACAAGCTGCTCTGAACCTGCCTTGGCGTCCCCGTGTTGTTTCTTCCCACTGTCTCTGCTGGTCAGAGATGTGTGGGCACGTGACAACTATCCCTGCACAATAAACCTCTCCCACGTGGAACCACCTTTGCCTGGTCTGCTGTTTGGTTTATCTGCTCAAAATATATTGATTAATATTATTTGATATTATTTAACACATCACTGTATCTATCAGCTGCCCGTAGCTTCTTAGCTAAGAGTGGGACTTGAAGCCCATGACCCTCCATGCTGGGTTTTGTGTGGCTTGAGCTTGCACAATCCTTGTGCATACTGTCACAAGAGCTGTGAGCTGGTGTGTAAGTACCCCTTGTGAAAACACCTTGTAGTGTGGCGATCACTATGGCTCTTAGGATCTGTCTGGCCTGCCCCTTTCCACAGTGATCCCAGCACCTGGGAAGCAGGGGTAGGGGTGGGGAGGGGCGGGTGTAACATAGATGTCTCCTTTAGGGCTGAGTGTTCTGCAGTTGCTTCTTTGATGCTTCCTGACCAGTTGTGGGTTTCCTCATCTACTGTGAAAGGAAGCGTCTCTGTAAGGTTTGAGGGGTACACTAAGCGTCTCTGTAAGGGTTGAGGGGTGCACTAATCTGTAGACATGTGGTGGTTTGAATGGGAATGGCCTCCATAGGCTTATGTGTTTGAATGTTTGGTTCCCATTTGCCAGAATGTTGAGGAACAATTAGGAGGTGTGACTTTGTTAGAGAAGGTGTGTCAATAGGTGTAACTTTAATTTTTTTCAAACCTTATTTTTCATGATGGTTCTTAAATGCTTTAACCTCCCTTTTAGCCCACCACCCACCAGAGGTAGTGGGAAAGAAAGGATATGGAGGTGGGGGGTGGACCTGTTTAGAAAGGTTCCCTGGAGCAACTCCTGTCTGCGTTGTCTGGAATTCGACAGTTCAGTTCACAGGTCAGCAGCAGCAGCAGCTCGGTCCACTCACAAACACCAGCAGTCTAATTCGATAGAGTCGGGACAGCAAACACAATTCAGCAGTGGTGGCATTACCCAGCAGAGACAGCCAGGCCTCAGTATCCACAGGAGGAACCAGTAGGAGCACCAGGAAACATTCTCAGCTGTGCCTCTGTCAGGGAAGCAAAGATCTGCAAAGTCGAGAAATCCAATCGTCACAGGGCTAGCTGTCCCAGCAAGCCAAGCTCTGTCTCCATCACTCTGTCACTCTGTGGAGACCTATTTATACCTTCCAAACATCACGTGTCCACAACACAGGCCTTGCCTCAGCATGTGCATCCAGTCAGCCCAAGTCCTCAGAGTAGACTAACGGAGCTCAACTACAGCACAGAAGGCAGACCGACACATGTGTGTCATTAGCAAAGAGGCCTTCATCACGTCAGGCAGTGGTGGCACGTGCCTTTAATCCCAGCACTTGGAAGGCAGAGGCAGGCAAATTTCTGAGTTCGAGGCCAGCCTGGTCTACAGAGTGAGTTCCAGGACAGCCAGGGCTATACAGAGAAACCCTGTCTCGAAAAACCAAAAAGAAAAAAAAAAAAGAAAGAAAGAAAGAAAGAAAGAAAGAAAGAAAGAAAGAAAGAAAGGAATCCTTCATCATGTGTCCTTTCATGTGTTTGCTTTAGCAGAGCATCCTCTCTCCTGTGTCTGCTTCAGTGAAACATGCCTTAGCCTTTCACCTGTGTCCATTCAGGAAAACACTCCTTCATGTGTTTGCCGCAACAAAAACAACATCCAACACAACTTTCTTTCTGAAGAACCCTTAAGTTGCCACTTCAAATGGGGGTCAGCTTTTAGGTTTCAAAAGACAACACAAGACCCAGTTTCTCCCTCCTCCAACCCATCTTTCTCCTCTGCCTCCTGCTTGTAGATCAGATGTAGGCTCTCAGTTACTGCACCAGTGCCATGCCTGCCTGCCTGCCTGCCTGCTGCCAGCTTCATACCATAGTGGTCCTGGACTGAGACTCTAAGCAAGCCCTCAATTAAATACTTTCTTTTATAAGTTGCTTTAGTCCTGATGTCTTTCCACAGCAATAAACAAACAAACAACCAAACACCAAAAAACAGATAAACAGGGTGTCATGTGATTCATTAGAAGTTGGACATACTATGTCCCATTAGAAGAATAAAAATAATAGCTACTCCTGGGGGGGGGAGCATGACCTATCTAGCCACAAATTCTCAGCACAGATAACCATTTCAGTTATAAGTTTCATCTTGTGGAATAGATCCTAAGTTTAATCAGAAAGCAGCTGATCACTCCTACAACATTCATGCCACTGTTGAACCAGTGGGCGTGTCTGAAACCAGTGGTTGTGTCTTGCCAGGCCAGCTGTTACTGTATCCAACAGGACTCCAAGATTTCTCATATTGCTGTATTCTGTCTTTCTTCATTTAAATTCTACTCCAACCATGACCTCTTGCTAATTCCCTGGCCTATGAGTATTCCAAATGAAACACAGGTATCAGAAGATGTAATGTTAACACCCACAAATAAGTGAAAACCAGAGATGTCTGTCTTTCTGGGTCTGGGTTATCTCAGGCAGAATGATGGTTTTCAGCTCCATCAGTTTACCAGAAATGTTCATAATTTTGTTTTTCTTAACAGGTAAAGAATATCCCATTGTGCAAATGTATCACATTTTCATTATCTACTCATCAGTTGACAAACACCTCAGTTGTTTCCATTTCCTGTGTACTATGAATGAAGAATATAGCATCCTTAGGGTACAGGCCCAAGAGTGGTCAAGTTGGGTCCTATGGAGGATCGAGTTCAGCTTTCTGAAAAACCTCCACACTGTAGTTTCTGATTGAAGTATTCTTTAGTAGTCCCACAAACTGACAACAACCTAGTAAATTCTTCTACTTGGGACTGACTGTTTTCTAAAGTTCCACCATGAGAGTGGCCAATTATGGTCTCACTCCGCTGGATTCTTAAAAATAACCCCATGAAGTGCCCATGGGTAGACAAGACTTCAGGGCAGGTAGTTGTCAAGACTGCAGCTAATGTGCCAGGTCCTGCCCCCTACAAAGAGTTCTCACAGTTTTACAGGGTCGTATTCATCTGTGCACAATATTCTTGACTTTGGTGGTTATACAGCAAAAGCTAAAATATTTACTAGCTGGTCCTTTTCTGTATCCCTTCAACTTAGCGTGCGATTGTTTAGAGTTTGAACTTGTGTGTTTTCTCTCTCTGTCTCTTTCTGTCTCTGTCTCTATCTGTCTCTCTCTCTCTATCTGTCTCTCTCTCTGTGTCTCTCACTCTCAATTTTAAGTTTCATGTGTATGGTATTGTGCCTGTATGTATGTTTTTGCACCATGGGCACAGCACGCATGGGACTCAGAAGAGGGCAACAGAGTCCCAAGAACTGGAGTTACAGATGGTTGTGAGCCACCACGTGGGGGATGAGAATTGAACCAGAGTCCTCTGGAAGAGCAGCAAGTGTTCTTAACTGCTATGCCATCTCTCCAGCCAGGCCATTCTCTCCTAACAATTTGCACAAAACAGGACCGCCTTTGAAAAGAAAAACCAGAGTCCATGTTGCACGCGGTGAACCATAAACACTGAAAGATGTTCTTGTGCCCCTGAGAGGAAGAATTTTCGTTTCCTTTCTTGAGAGTAATTTGAAATTTCACATCAGAAAGTCTTTCTACATGTGAACTTACTCACCGAGCAATTCTTTTCAAATATGTACATTCCACTTTTTAAATGCGTGCATGATTTAGCTACAGAGATGTTCACTGGAGCGATTATTATGGGGCTGACATGTTGGAGACAGCCTCGGTATCTGGTAGTAATGAGTTTGTTGAACAAATACAGGCACATCCATTGATATCAGCCCAAGCAGCCGTAATCTATGCATCATCCTGATAGACATGAAAAGTATTCATGACAAAGTGTTGAGTCAAGGAGAATTGTACAGAAATCATACAATACCAGCGCATTATTTTTATGATTATCAACAGCATAGGACATATCAGGAAACTGAGAAGAATCCAGACAAAAATGGAGCTGCTGTGTGATGGGCCTGTGGGGAATGTTACTTTATTTCATATAAATATATCATACATATAATAGAGCATTTAAATATAAATATATTTATGACCTATGCCATTTTTCATTCCTACACCACAGTGGATCCAAATACGCTGATCAATTGGTTTGAATGGCACATCTTACACCAGACAGAAATGTGAAGTCTTCAGGGTTAATCTTTGTCTAGATGAAACGTCAAGTATCTACGTTCACCCCTCTGTCTGCCACCCATAGCGAGCCAGATAGTCCAACTCTGTTGACTAATCTTTCCCAAGCATTCCCTCTGCACAATGTCACACTCCCTCTCCCCCATCCTGCATAGTTTAGCATTCCCTCTGCACAATGTCACACCCCTCCCCAATCCGGCATAGTTTAGAAGTCTCTGAAAGCTTGGTGTATGCTGTCTGTTGCTGAAAAACAATGCTCTGGAAACCTAGTGTCTTTTAACAGCTGTGGCCTTACTATTTGCATAAACTGCTCTGTGGGGACAGCCTGTCTGAGCTCCACCAGGAGTCACCTTGGGTAACTTGAACAGCTGGAGTGGCTGGATCAGTTCAGCCTGGGTCATGGGCCTGGGCCTGTGACTGTCACTGTTGTGGGGATGAGGCGGGCCCTCTGCTCTTGTCCGTGTACTTTCTTCACATGGCTCACCCAGGTTTCCTCCTGGAGGTAATTTCAGGGCACCCGGACTTCCAATATGTCAGCCGACTTCTCCAAGATCACAAAGGCATAAACTGTTGGGCCTTTTGACAAAGTGGGTTCAGAAGAGGAGCAGCTGCTGACCCACACTTGATTCGGGCACAAGGAAAGCATAGATCGTCCAGGTTCGTAGGGTAGAAAAGCTGGGAGGTGCAGAAAAAAAAAAATCTCTTACACCCAGGACTTGCAGGAGTGTTCTGGCAAATTATCTGGAAATATAGGCAGGCTGACAACCCAGATACTCATCACAGACATAGGCATTTCTCTGCTATAGAGCCCTTAATCTCAGCGATACCTATAAAAGGATGGTTCATAATTTATACTTCTCAGTTGACACAGTGCACAAACTATCTTATCTGTCCAAATACCTTAAAATGACTACTCTCTACCTGCCACTCAATGAGAAGATCCAGATTAAAACATCAGCGTCGTACTTAGCATTCCCTTAAATGCATCCAGAAACACAGTAACATCATTACCTTTGTGCTCAAAGACGGCTCAGGCCTCAGGATCCTTTGGTAAGGTTACAGTGAGGTGAAGTATTTTGGCTACAATTCAAAACACTTTCCAGCCGTGGTGGCGCACGCCTTTAATCCCAGCACTTGGGAGGCAGAGGCAGGCGGATTTCTGAGTTCAAGGCCAACCTGGTCTACAAAGTTAGTTCCAGGACAGCCAGGGCTATACAGAGAAACCCTGTCTCGAAAAACAAAAACAAAAACAACAACAACAACAACAACAACAACAACAACACACCACTTTGCAGCCGGAACACTTTCCGGGCGGATCAGCGGCTAGCACAGCCTTGAAGGAATTGCTGGAGGAGCCGCAGACACTCCACCACCACACAGAAATGGTGTGGGCTGTGGTGAGTGCATGAGGTGTTGCTCAGTAAGGATAAGGGGGTGTGGAAATTGGGAGGGGGGCAGTGCTCTACTCACTATCCCCCACACCACCCCAGCTCTGCACCCCCTCTCCTGCTTTGCACTCCCTAGCCCTGCCCAGCACCCCTGCCTACCCAGCACTGCGCACACTGCCCCACTTTGCATGCCCCGCCTTGCACCGCGCGGTACCCTCCCCATTCTGGACGTCCCTCCCCACTCTGCACCATTGTCCTTGGTGTCAGAATCTGGTCCCTCATTTTTCTCTCCCCTCTTCACTATTTTCCATTATCTCCCGCATACTTTGCAGAACTCAAGTCTGACCCTGAGAAAGACAATCCCAGCAGTGCCACTGACTGGTCTCCGCTCCGTGCCCTCATCCCACAGCTGTTGCCGAGGGTTCCCTTATCCTCGCACGACCCGAGTGCCTCCAAGGGGTCCCTGCACTCCTGTTCTCCCTCACATCCCACTCACGCGGGGGTCACCGTCTTACACAGGTCTTACACCATCTTACCTCCATCCTTTCCTCCCTCTTATGTAAGTCAGCTTTCTGTTACTGTCTCGAATACCTCAGACCTGTCAACTTTCAAGGAAGAAAGGCTGGGTTTCACTCACAGTTCTGAAGATTCCAGGCCTCCACTGATAAGGTCCTTTGGCTTTGGGCCTGTGCCAGCACAGGACAGCATGATTGGAGCTGGGGCAGAAGCAGCTCGTTCACGCCATGGCCAAGTATGAGGAAGTGAAGGAGGAAGGTGCTGGGTCCCAATATGGCCTTCAAGTGTGTGTCTGCTGTGTTCTACTCCCTCCCGTTGGGCCTTTTCTCCCAAAGCTTCGATCACCTCCTAAGAGGACCATGGTCTGGGACCCAAGGCTTTAATAGAAGGGCTTTGAGGAGATACTTAGCCAAACCATAGCATCCAGAAAGTGCAGGGAAAGCTCACTCACTGTGACCACCAATGTCCCAGGAAGCACCCTTCCACCTCTGAGCTCACCTTCTTTCCCTGTGGCACAGAAAGCTGTCAGATCTCCCATCCACTCAGGCACAGTCTCAATCTGGTCTCAGTCCCAGAACAGCCCAGCTCTCAGGCCAGCCCTTCTTAAAACGCAGGACCCCCATTTCTACCCATGCCTTGCACGCTAAGGTAACCCAAACACCTATGCAAAGCCGGCTTCTGCTCTCAAGTTTTATTCTAGGCCATGCACTTTAGGTCTCTAGGAATATATATGAATCCAGAAGCCATATGGAATTTTGTTATTGAGACAGGGTCTCACTGTGTACCTCTGGCTAGCCTGACACTCACTATGTAGATCAGGCTGGCCTCAAACTTGGGCAGAGCCACCTGCCTCTGCCTCCCAAGTACTGGGACTAAAGGTATGTACCACAATACTCAGCCTCCTATGAAGAGTTTTATTTATGTGTTTGTATGTATATAAGTATGTGTAAGTGTATATGTATGTGTATGAGTATGCATATGTATATATGTGTGTATGTGCACATGTACTCGGGTATTCAAACAGCTTAGAAGAGGATGTGAAAGACTGAATCTGGAGTTCTAGGGAGTTGTGAGCCACCCAGCATGGACACTGAGAACCCAAGTCCCATTCTGTGCAAGAGCATAAAGGCTCTTACTCTCTGAGCCCTCTCTCTGGCTCTCTGTGTGGTGATTATTTTCCCCAAAGGATGGCCAGAGCATTTACTGAATCCCTTGAGAATACGGTCACACACACAAAAGATGACAAGCCATTGTCCCGGACTATTTCGTGGTGTGACTGACTTTAATCCTCTTTCCAGTCAGGGTTTCTATACCTCCACAAACATCATGACCAAAAAGCAAGTTGGGGACGAAAGCTTACACTTCCACATTGCTGTTCATCACCAAAGGAAGTCAGGAGTGGAACTCAAGCAGGTCAGGAAGCAGGAGCTGATGCAGAGGCCATGGAGGGATGTTACTTACTGGCTTGCTTCCCCTGGCTTGCTCAGCTTGCTTTCTTATAAAACCCAGGACTACCAGCCCAGAGATGGCACCGCCCACAATGGACCCTCCCACCCTTGATCACTAATTGGGAAAATGCCTTACAGCTGGATCTCATGGAGGCATTTCCTCAAGGGGGGCTCCTTATCCTGTGATAACTCCAACTGTGTCAAGTTGACACACAGAACCAGCCAATACAGGTGTGAATCCTTCATTCTCGGCTTGTTCTGTGAATCCAGCCAAAGTGACTCAGTTCCTTAAACTCAGACATGTCCAGATCCCAGATCGCAGCCCCCACCTCTTTTTCTCTCCCTTACCATATTCTCAAACCAAAGAATTACTTTCTTCCCGTTGCTAGGCAATGGATAATTAACTAACCAATAAAACCAATTCATCCCATCCCTTGTATATTGTTCACAGGTCCATGACTTTCTTCTGTCTCCACCTCTGTTGTATTGGGTTAAGTATGGAATTGACAAAATATTTCTATAAAGGGGCAAATAACAATTACGTGGGGGGTTTGCAACCCATCTGCTCTTAGTAGCAATCACAGCTTCACCATAATAGTTCAAAACCGGCCTAGACACTCTGTGAATCAATGTGACTGTGTTCCAACTTGACTATTTGTGGATCTTGACATTTCAATCTTATATGTTAATATTTTTACACACCACAGTTTATTATTTTTCTTTGGTGGTTTTTTTCCCCAACTACTAAACATAAGCTGTGTTTTTAGCTTACAGGGAGACAAAAGCACATGCCAGGCTAGATCGTGCAGGAGACGCTGGGGCAATGGGTGCCTTTAGTCATTCTAGGCCGCCCTTTCTCTGTATGCTCCCTTCCAAGTGCTGCTTTATGCTTTTCCTGCAGAAGGGAGCCGTGGCTGCTCCCTCCCGCTCTGAGAACTCTCCAGCAATCCTTGTTTGCTTAGAATAAAGGATCTTACCTTGGCACCGTTGGTATTGGGACTGGGTGATCAGTTGTTGATGTAGGAGATCTTGTGTACTTACAACATTTTGCTGTGCCCCCCCCCCCCCCCCGCGCCGGCCTCTTCCTGAAAGGAACCATTAACAATTCTATCTTCTGGACGGTTACAATTCTTAAAATGTTCATAGACGACCAACATGCATGGAGTATAATCCAAGAGCCTCAAACAGCATGTTCTCCCTGCCCCAACTCCTCCACTGCCTCGTGCTCCTTACCTTCAAGTCACGTGACATTCCTGGCACTTTTCCAGCACACCAAGACTGATAACACTTCTGTGTCCGCGCTTCCTCCAAAAACTCCCTTCCCATTCTGTCCACCGAGTAAAAAACCACTCACTTCTCAGCACTTGGTGCATCCTGCTCTATCTCTGAGATGCTTTGAGAATTGAGTTTCCGCCCCAGCCCCACACCCCCACCCCCACCCCCACCCCCGCACCCTCATAACAACTCCTGCACATCTCTGTCCAAACACCTAAAACTCCTTTGCAACTGTTTTCATGCCTGTATCCATTTTGTCATACCCCAGGGAACTCCGCCATTCCTGATGCCACCCACAGCCCCAGCAATGGAACTGAGATGGAGCACGTGAGTGTCTTTGAAGGTACAGCTCAAGATGGAGAAGCTAGGGCTGGCAGGAAGCCTCCTGACTCCAAACCTCGGTTATTCCTTTGACACCCGTACCTAGACCTGGTATTTGCTTTACAACCAAAGTGATATTTCTGGGGAGGGAGGGGAGCAGGGGAGGACAGTTTTCATCCGTGTTGCCCTATCCTGTGTACACTGATCTTCTATTTTGCTAGATGGCTTTATGTCAACTTGACACAAGCTAAAGTCATCTGAGAGGGGGAAACGTCAATGAAGAAAATGCTTCCATAAGATGGGGCTGTAGGCACGCCTGCAGGTCATTTTCTTAATGCGTGATCCATGGGGAGGCCCCGCCCATTGTGGGTGGAGTCAGCTCTGGGCTGGTGGTCCTGGGTTCTATAAGAAAGCAGGCTGAGCAAACCAGGAGGAACAAGCCAGTAAGGGGCACCCCCCCCCTGGGGCCTCTGCATCAGCTCCTGCCTCCAGGTTCCAGCTCTGCTTGAGTTCCTCCTGACTTTCTTCAGGGATGGACTGTAATGTGAAAGTGTAAGCCGAATAAACCTTTACTCCCCAACTTGCTCTTGGTCATGGCGTTGCATATACCAACAGAAACCCCACTGAGAACGCCTGTTATAGGTCTAGAGTGTGTTAGCTGCACAGTGCTGGGGACTGACTGCTTTCAGTGCATAACAAGACCATGGCAAGGGACCCAAAGGAATAAAGACAGGCCCTCCGCAGAGGCCCAAGGACAGAGCACTGAAGTCCAGGTCCCCAACAACCCGGATACCAACATGCCAGAGGATTATCCAGCTTCCTCAGGGAGAGGGAAATTACTGTAATTAACTCATAATATTGTGACACTTGATTTTTGCAGGGGTGGGGTGTTAAGCTCGTTCACCCTGTTGGCAGCCACAGGATTGTTGCGGCCTCCTGAGGTTTGAGAGACTTGGAGGGAGTTTTAGAAAAGTACTCACAGGACTGAGCTGAAAAACATCTGGGTTTTATTTGCAGCAAGGAGGTCACTGAGAGGCTTGTGAAACCAAAGGCAAGCCCCATGAAGGCTGAAGGCTTGGATGGTCGAGCCTCACTTGCATGGGACTCCGTGCTGCAGCCCTAGGGCATCTGGCAGTCTTGCTCTGCCCAGCAGCCTTGACTTTCTCCAGAGCATGGTTAATGAGCATCCAACCATCTGGACTTCATTCTGGAACCACTTTACCCTCTTCTCTGGCTTCCTTCAGATGAATCTGGATCTCTTCTCTCTTATAGACCTTCCCTCTTCCTCTCCCATAAATCTCACTGTCAGACTATGACCCGGTCAAGGAGCAAAGCTAGTCAGGGACACCCTGGTCACAGAGCTCAGAGAGCTCTGTATATGCGTGCATACGTGGTGATTTGAAAATGCTTGGCCCAGGGAGTGGCACTATTAGGAGGTGTGGCCTTGTTGGAGTGGGTGTGGCCTTGTTGGAGTTACTGTATCACTGTTGGAGTGGGCTTTGAGTGCCTCCTCCTAGTTGCCTGGAAGCCAATCTTCTCCTGATTCCCTTCGGAACAAGATGCAGAGCTCTCAGCTCCTTCTCCTGCACCCTGCCTGCCTGGAAGCTGCCATGCTTCCCACCATGATGATAATGGATTCAACCTCTGAACTTGTAAACCAGCCTCAATTAAATGTTGTCCTTATAAGGGTTGCCTTGGTCATGTTGTCTCTTCACAGCAATGGAAACACTAAGGCAACCCCTGAGTGTGCGTACACTCACCATGACATTGCACATGCTTGCAGAGGCCAGAAAAGAGCACTGGGTTCCCTGGAACTGGAGTTCCAGGAGATTATGAGCTGAAACGTGGGTTCTGGGCAGGGAACCCGAGTCTTCTGGAAGATCTCTTATGCACCACTGTTGTCTCCTGTTTGTTCACTCCAAGATCCCAGCCCGTGGAATGGTGCAGCCCACAATTAAAGTAGCTATTCCCACCTCTGTTGTGGGAAATATTTGAGAAAAAAAGTGGCACCATTTGAAAATTTCACCATTTGAAAAAAAATGGCACCACCAAAGGTTCGCCTGCCTCAGAGCCGCCGGTTCCTTCTCAACCATCCACCCTCTGTGATCAGCAGTCACAATTCCTCTTAACTTAGTAAATCAAAACTCTAGAAACTTATAATTAATCAGTCAGATTTATATATCAATGAATTCTCAGTTCTCAAGATGCCCAAACAGTAATTTTGGAGCTAATTGATAATATAAATTGCCCGCCATGATAAGACAAATTGTCCTGCTATCATCCATCCCTGTATCCTAGTCACAGCTACCTGTGGCTGGTTAAAGCCACTCGGAGTCTGGATCGTCTTTCTCTTCCTCCATCTTCCTTCTGTCTCCATCTTCCTTCTCTGTCCCTGTCTCTGAAACTCTTCGCTCTGCCTCCCTTTCCCCTGTCCAATCACAGGCTTCTTATTGTATTAATATTTAAAGTGATTGGACAAGGAAAATTCTGCTCCATACCTCAACTAATGAATGGAGATAATCCCTCACAGACAGGTGGAGCGGCTTATCTCCTAGAATCTAGATCCTGTGAAATTGACATCAACCATTACATCCAGGAAGCAAAAGGAGATCAAGGGGCCAGACTCATGCTCAGTGGTTAAGAGCAGATGCTTGGCAATCAAAAAGATCCACACCCACACCCAGCCCAGTGTCTATGCATGCCTATAACCCCAGCTTTAACCCTGAGAAGGCAGAAATAGCAGGATCCCTGAGACTTGCTAGCTTCCAGCTCAGCTGCAGACATAAACCCCAGGTTTAGAGAGCAATTCTTTCTTAAAGGAAAAAAGGGTGAGATACAACAGAGGACTCTCTCTTTTTATCTTAGAATTCAAATGCAGATGAATGCATGTGTGCACACACACATGTACACACATACACACATGCATGCCCACACACAAACAGGCATAAGCACACATACATACTGTGGAGATGGTAGTTTGGATGAAAAACAGCCCCACACTCCCAGGCTCCTGATTGGAACCTAATTGGAGGCACTGGTTGGGAAGGTTTAGGCAGTGTGGCCTTACTGGGGGAAATGTGTCCCTGGTGCTCAGATGTGAGAGCTTACATCCCGGAGTCACTTTCCGTCCACACTCTGCTTCGTGCTCGGGGTTCAAGATGTGAGTGCTCATCTCTCCATCCCTGCCAATCACGCCTACTGCTCCTCACCATGAAGGACACTTAACCCAAATAAACCCTTCCTTTTATACAATGTCTTGGTTGTGGTGTTTTATCATAGCAACAACAAAATAACACCGTCTTAAATAAATAAATCTTTTAAAAAGGAGAAGTAGATAAAATATTACAGTCACTCAACCCTCTTTAAAGGCATGGCCTGGGTGACCAAGAACTCCCACAATGCTTCACTTCTTTGGGGTTCACTTCTTCCCAACATAATCCAGAAGACAGCCTTACTACCTGGGTCTTTGAGGAGTAATCAACTATAGCAATGAATAGTGGAATATATACATATGTGCTTGGATGCTATTGTTGGCATTCACGAAATCAATGACTGGTTCCTAATCCCCAATACCTGGGGATGTGGTCTTACTTGGAAATAAGGACTTTATAGATGTAAGCAAGTTGGGCATCTTGAAATAAGATCATCCTGGGTTGGAGGGGCCCGCAATGCAAGGGCCAGCACCTTTATGGGAGAAAGAGGTGGTGCTTGAGACAAAGACGCATGGAAAGCACTGTGCACGTATCGAGAGGCTGTAGGTGTGATGTCGCAAGCCTGGGACCTGGAGGAGTCTAAGAAGGTTCCTCCCCTGGACCTGTGGAGGGATATGACCATGACAGCTTTTAGTTTGGTAGCTTCTGGCCAAGTTCAACATATTTTAAAAACAATCAAAAGTATTCATGCATATCTGTACTAGAGTTAAACAAGAGCTTAAACTTCATTCTTCAGCATAGGATCAACTCAGAAAACATCAGAAAGCCTCCATAGAACTGGAAACCCTGTCTTAGGAACATTTTTTTTTAAAAAAAGATACATAAGACCCTTATGTGGAAAATAGAAAATATTAATATTAAAAACATTAATGAACTCTGCATTGGTTTATAGATTGGAAACTGCTGGGGCAATGTTTCTCAACCTACGGGTCAGGACCCCTTCTGGGGTTGAATTAGTCTTTCAAAGAGGTCTCATTTCAGATATTTACATTATGATTCGTAACAGTAACAATATTATGTAGCAGCAAAGAAAATAATTTTATGGCTGGGGGTCATCACGACATGAGGAACTGTATTTAAGTGTCACAGCGTTAGGAAGGCTGGGAGGCACCGTCACAGTGTGTAAAGGTACTGAGACTGCCCTCATAGAGCAGGGCAGTGGTAGCATGGATTCAGTGTAATTACAGGAAAAAGCTAGGCTGGGACACGAGAAAACATGTAGGCTGTCTCTCAAGTGTGCAGTGCAGTTCTAAAGTATAGCTCAGACACAGAAAGAGCTCTGAAGGCAGAGGCTCGCTCTGCAGGCCACCTAGACTTGGAGAGCCATGGCAGCTGAGACACAGCAACAGACTGGACCCGTGGGACAGAATGGAGAGCCCATGCAGGCTATGTATGCACAGACACGCATGTATGACATGATCTGTATGAAAGATTTCCACCACAGAGCAACATACAAGAGAGCGTTCAGCTATTGTTTGAAAAGGATTTGGTCTTTCTGACATTGGTTGCCATTGTGATAGGGTTGGGAGGCGGGGCCTTTCAGACAAGGTTCCACTTTTAAGGTGGATTTGTGAGGCCTTGGTGAAGTCTCCTGGGGCTGGACAGATTCCATGGGGTGCACTGTGACAAAGCAATGTCCTTCTCTGGGTTTACCTCTTGTTGATAAGCCCACGTCTCTCTACCTTGTGAGTTGATGCAGCTCACGACCCTTACTAGCCACAGCTGCCTGACACTGAACCTGCTGACCTCAGAACCATGAGCCAAGAAAAGCCCTCTCCTCTTGATGAAGGACTCCAGGGTGTGTGTCCTGTTATAGCAATAGAAAAATAGATTAGGACAAAGTCTGGGCCAATGGACTCTTCATACAGAAAAGTGTTTCTCTTGCCAGCACCCCAGACCATACTCAGAAACCAACTCCCTGTCCATTATAATCTAAGTGGGATTAATAAGGCAATGGTTCTATAAAATGTTTTCCTGACCTAAGAGTGAAGATTTTTTTTTAAGAATACAATCAGACAATAAACATTGTTGGAAACATTAGTTTTCTGGTTTTCACCAAACTAAGAACTTGCAATTGCCGAAAGGTATCAGCCAGGGAGTAGAAGAGAGGCATGGAAACCTAAGGATGTAGATCTGTCCAGAGTCACCAAGTCTCACTTAGTTCTCTTGGAAGGGAACTGGACCCCACTCTCTTAGGGAGACATCCATAAGGGCCATCTGGCCCTCCTCGTGGAGGCTCTGGATTCTCTGAAGGTGTACTCCAGGTTCCTGGTGTGACTGGGGAAGGACCAGTCTCCGTGAAGTTCTGGTCCTCGAGCTGCAGCCTAGAGGGTTTCCACTGCAAACCGTGTGTGGTCTGGAGACTTTGTGTTTCTGTGCTCTCCTTATTTGTTTGGTTTTCTCCGCCCCAATTTCTGTTCAGTTCTAGCTTCCTTCAGGCTTTTGGAAAGGCACAATGTTTAAGATGATGCTCTCAGTGTGGTTCTTAAGATCAGGAGAACACATAGGTTTTTTTTCTCCACCTCCAGCCCTTATCTCAGACAAATACATGTTCCTTACACGCATGGCGTAAGATTGTTCCAGCTGGGGTCATGTGTGCTCAACTGTTTGAGCTTTCTGTTTCCCTCCCTGTCGTGGCTTGTCAGCTTCCCTCCAGCTTCTTGCTCCAGCCGTTCTGGACTTTGCTGAAGACGAATGTGTTCTTGCAAACTGCGTACTGCGTCCACATAAGGTCGCCCCCCAGGATTCATCATTTCCCTTCACAGAGAAGATATTCTTTTAACAGTTTTTGCAAGGAAGGTCTCCTGGTGTCAAATTCCTTCAAGTTTTGTTTTTCTGAGAAAGTCTTGCTTTTACCTTCACTTTTGAAGAATTATTTTATTGTCTAGAGAATCCGAGGTTAAATACTTCACTGCTCTCTCTTCCTGACTGCACTGTAATGTTCTGTCCCTATCACTGACTACCACAGGCAGGGTAAGTTATAGAGAACAAAGGTGGCACTGGAGGGAGAGGAGAGAGGGAGGGAGGAGAGAGAGAGGGAGGAGAGAATAGAGGGAGGTAGGGGAAGAGAGAGGGATACAGGGGAAGAGAGGGAGAGAGGGTAGGAAAGAGGGTGAGAGGGAGGGGAGGAGAGAGGGAGAAGAGGAAGAAAGGAAGAGAGGGGAGGAGAGTGGAGAGGTGAGAGAGGGAGAGGGGGAGGAGAGAGGGAGAGGGGGAAGAAAGGAAGAGAGGGGAGGAGAGAGGAGAGGGGAGAGAGGGAGAGAGGGGAGAGAGGGGAGAGAGAGGAGAGAGGAAGAGAGGGGAGAGAGGGAGAGAGGGAGAGAGTGAGAGAGTGAGAAAGAACACGAATGTGCTGGGGCCTACAGCTCTTATAGTGACTAGTTTCTTCCCTCCCATTCCCTCCCACTAGCAGCCGTGAATGAGGCCAAACCCAGCTCCCTAGATACCCAGACCAAGGATGATCGTGAGACACAATTTCACTTGTATCTAGTGCCTCCCTACCTTGCAGTTCCTATCATAAAGGCTAGGCCAGGCTAGATCATGTAGTATGGAGCTTGCCCAGCCGCCTGAAAACCTGTGAGACTTATAACCCCTCCTGCTTCATCCTCCACGAGCAAAGGCTATGGCTCTGTCTCCCTCAAGGCCCAAAATGATGCCCGTGATAGGATGCCCGCTCACCCTACTCAACCAGGCACAGGAGTAGTCCACGATGCTTGGCTGCGGCGACTCATCCAGAAAGGAGAGCAATAAGCCATAGTGAGCTCTCATTTAAGACACATTCACACAACGAAAGGATATCATTGTAAACTATAAGCCTATAGAGGGTCCAAGTGGACCTCTTATACTCTGCCTCTGAAGGAAGTCAGAACACTTCCTTCACAGAAGAGCAGGCTGGAGGGAACCGCCTGTGAGGGAAGACCTACGCTGATGGACGCTCTAGCGCTGATGGACGCTCTAGCACTGATGGACGCTCTAGCACTGAGGCTGGGAATTCAGGGTCAGCTCTCTGTGGGGAGGGAAGAAAAGAGCATGCAATGGGAGTAGGAAAGGTTGGTCCCAAAGCGGCCCGGCAGTTCCTGCGTATCCTGTGGACACAGGAGAAGGTGAGTGAGAACACTGGTCTTCCGCTCACCAATGTAACCCCTCCATCTTCTTCTGTGCCCATGGCCTTCCTGAGCCCTAACAGAGGGTCTTTAGAATTTCTTCAGAAGCCATTCCACACCTGGAAGTGAAGCCTACGAGGCAGCCTGTGGGCTGTGCCTCTGAGAATCACGCCCCCCCCCTACACACCCCTCTCTTGCCTCGTGGGACCATCAGAATCCACAACTCTTCCTCCCAGGACTGTGGTGAGGGCTGATGGTAACTGTACACTCAGTCATGGCTGTTATTGCACATGGATGCGCTATGAGGTGAGCAACGGAACACACAACTGACCAGACGACAACGGCTGTCACCGTGTGACCAGACCATGGCCGTCACTGGATGGTTCTCCTAATGTGGGTGCCATTACTGTTTGTCACACACATTTGCAGCCTGGTCTGAGGTGGATGTTGTTGTGTCCCACAAAGTTTCATATGTCAGAAGCTTGCTTGCTCCTTGTATGATGTGGAATTTCTAAGTGACAGAGCCCAGCACAGGCAGTTAGGTCACTGGGGGTGCCAATCACAGAAGGGGTTAATGGAGATCTCAGTGAACCCCAGTCTGGTCCCTTGAGAGTACATTACAAAAAGACAGCAAGCCTGGACCCCGAATCTCTCCAGCTTCCAGCCTTCCCATGTGACCTCTTCCTCTTACATGGGCTTCTACTGTAATGCCATCTCCCCTGTGACACGGGATCCAGAAGGTCCTCAGCAGAGCTGAGCAGAGTCTGGTGTCCATGTTCCCAAACTCTAAAGCATGAGCAAAATAAACCTTTTTAAATAAAGTTCCTAGCTTTGAGCATTTCATTATAGCAACAGATAAATGAAGAAATATAAAATTGTGTGTGTGTGTGTGTGTGTGTGTGTGTGTGTGTGTGTATGTACGTGTCTGTCTGTCTGTGTCTATGTCTCTGTCTGTTTCTCTCTGTCTCTGTGTGTGTGCATGTGTCTTTGTGTCTCTTTCTGTGTATGTCTCTGTGTGTGTTTCTGTGTCTCTGTGTGTCTCTCTGTGTTTCTGTCTGTCGTCTGTGTGTGCATGTGTCTGTGTATGTCTGTCTCTGTGTATGTCTCTGTGCACATGTGTGTGTGCATGTGTCTCTGTGTATGTCTGTATTTGGTGCTCTCGCTCTCGCTCTCTCTCTCTCTCTCTCTCTCTCTCTCTCTCTCTGTGTGTGTGTGTGTGTGTGTGTGTGTGTGTGTGTCTTTTCCCGTAAAGTGGCTGTGGCTGATAGACTTTGGTAAAGCCTTTTGGTCGGAAGATGAATGGACCTTTCGCAGTCAGGATGACTTGTTCACAGCCTGAGGAACCAAGTAAACCCTTGATCATTCTGTTCTCAACACAATACACTAAAGTAAATCCTTGATCATTCTGTTCTCAACACAATACACTAAACTCTACAATGGCATTACTAAAGGCAACCCAAGCCCAGCTGAGTCATAAAAAGTGAAGAAAAAAAGAAGAGAGGTTGCTGCTACAAAGACCAGGACTTTGTAGGCTGCAATGAACAGGTTAAAGAGTCAGGAGGACCCACCCTGAGACACTGTGTGACAGACACTGTTGGCTGAATCATAAGCAGTCCGTTTCCTTCTGTGAAGAACAGTATTAACAGTTGATGTTGCAGGTGTGTGAATGAGCGTGTAAAAAAACTAAACTAAACTAAGACGAGTCACAGTCAGCCATTGCCTCTTTGTTCTAGAAATGTATGGGTTGCGCTACCACACGAAGACAGAGGACGAATCAGCAAGGAGCTTTCTGAGGATATGTTTTCCTCTCAGGTCAAAAATAAGAGCCTCAAAGAGGCACCATGCCTCCCTCTTCTGTGTGGCCACAAGGATATTTCCCTTCGTAGACTGCAAGTATCCGAAGGAGAAGCCAACATCTCAGCCATATTTCTTCCCTCCTGCTTCTGGTGTGTCTGTCTGTACTTTCTAGAATGTTGGGCAACATCCTTAGGCAGGGCCCACCAGATTCGAGGATATGACCGATGGTCATCGTTGCGAACTGTCGTGAAACGGAACAGAGAGCAAATCCTCGAACTCGGAGGAGAGGTTCTAACAGTTTATTTATTCATAAACAGCAATAAGCAAATAAATGGCGAAATGATTTCCGATCCTCTGGAGCTGAGCCGCAGTGGTGCGGGCTTGTTGTCTGCGTGGGCGTGGGCGTCCGTGGGCGTGGAGACCTTGTAGGTTGGGCCCCTGGGTCTGAGTGATTTTGCCATACCAGACCAGAGTTTTTAAGCTTAATTCAGCCAATCAAAACTAAGGCGTACCACATATTACTTCACGGGCTTTATCATCCGCACGCACGCATGCACGCACGCACTCTCTATGGCTTGGTTTTCATAGATATCTAGGGCCGAGGGTTTGGTCCGTAGTGTTGTCCCATCGTTGGTTCGGGCAGCAGGCATGAGTTGTTCTTATCACTCGCACCCACTCTGGGGCTGCGGGCTGCGCCTCCAGTGCAGCAGAGGCAGCAGCGGTACAGCATTGGGGAAAATTCCTTCTGAGGCCGTGTGTTCTTTACAGTCACATTTGCAGCATGGTCTGGGTGGATATTGGTTAAGTGTGTCCCACACTTTTATGTGTCAGAAGCTTATTCCTTGTATGGTGGGGGAGTCTCTGAGTGATGGAGACCAACCCGAGGTAGTTAGGTCACTCTCCCTGGCCAGTCACAGCACACTAAAATGTCTGTAGATATTGCCCAATGTCCCCTGGGAAAAATCGCTCACACCCTTGAGGGGCTCCTGAGCCCTGCGGTGAGTTCATATTTCAGTTCAAATTCCAGGAACCACTGCTGGGGCCCAGTAACATTCAGAGGAGAGGAGGCCTTCTTCATCCAGACTTTAAGGCTTTCAGGCTAAAAGCCCTCCTCCACCCCTCCTCCCCGATCCCAAGAGACAAGACACCTAATAAAGCAGCCAAACTCCAGCTTTAACGAGGTCGCGCTTCCTTCTCAGGGGACTGAAAGTGAAATTCTAGACTATGCTCGCTTACTCCTGGGAATGTCATTTCCTTAACTTTCTAATCCATGGAGTGTCTGTTTATCAGATCTGCAGCGCACGAGGTGGAAAGGTCTTACTTTTGCACATGTGGCCCTGAGTTGGCCTCACTTCTACAAATTCAAAAGAATTCCATTATTTCCTCAGTGGGGCTCAGTGGCCACCAGTTGCTGCCAGTATAAGCTCTGGCTGTGTCCCAGGTCTACCAGCTCCTAAGCACTGGTGATCGAGACCTGTGTGGCTGTTGTCCATTCACTGTGAACCAAAGATACTCACTCAGCACATGTGTATAACCTGGGCGTGGGGAAGTGGGGTGGGGAAGGGCTGCCTGCCTGTGTGAACAGATCAGAAGATCCAGTGCGGCTCCACAGACTTCCTTCTCTTGAGGGCACTCTGGATGGAACATGCTTGGGAATGGATCCTCCTGAGCTACAAAAGGCTCGGGTGCACACAAAAACCCGGGCAGCACCTGAAAACGTGGAATCTCAGACCCCTTCCACCGGACGTGTGGTCTTCTGCAATAAATACTCCAGGATATGTGGACAAGCTAAATGCTTTCCATTAAGCCAGTGTCCTCTGTACCCCGGGAGGCCAGCTGTGCGGGAAAGCCAGCCTCCCTCTACTCTGACCTCCATGTGAAGCACTGGTGTGGTTAGCAGGGGGGTGGGGGGAGCATGCATTTTTGGATATTTATTTTCCCACTTCTTATTCTAGTAAGTTGCTTGGGTTGACTGTGTCTGTCAGACAGTCGTCACAGTCCCCTTAGAGGGAACTTGACATGCACTGTGCTCTTCAACATGGGCTACTGGCCCTCTACAGTGGTAATGAAAGAGTAGTACGTAACCAAAGACAAAATAGAGTCCCTTGTGTCAGGAGGGAAAGTGAACCCACGGGGCAAGCCTTTCCTCGAACAATCACAGAATAGCCAACGCCCTCTGAATGTCAAAGCGATCTGTGGAATGTCTCAATGCCCCAGGAGGTTGCCTAAGGTAGCACATGACTTAATTGTTAGGTAGATTACCTCCCCCTTCCCCCCCCCACTTGTCTCTTAGAGTTAGCTACCTAGGTATCTTGCTGATGTTTAAACTAGCCAATCATGTGAAACCACGCCAATTTCCCCAACCCCCCTACCCCATTGTTATGAAAGCTCCTAGTTTTCGAGCCTCGTGGTCGACCCCCCTGTCCCCTGCGTGGGATACGGGTCGTCCCAGAGCTCCGATTAAAAATCCCTCTTGCAGAACAGGGGAATGCCAGGGCCATTACGTGGGAGGGGGTGGGTAGGGGAGCAGGGCGGGGACGCGGGAGGGTAAGGGAAAATTTCTGGATAACATGTGAAATGTAAATGAAGAAAATATCTAATAAAGAGAGGAAAGAAAAAAAAAATCCCTCTTGCAGTTTGCATCAAGGTCTCTCGTGGGTTCTTGGGATGCACGAACAGCCCGTGTTTGAAATAGGGGTATTTCTGGTTTGATCTTACAGTAAGAGCTCCTGTCTCTGCATAAGCCCCCAGCTTTGGCCACACTATAGGAAGTCCTTTTATTGGTTCCTGAAAAACCAAGCCAGTATGATGTTGCCTGCTTCCTGCCAGAACCCGACCAGGGTGTAGAGAGGAGAAAGGCTGGGCTTTTGGAGTCTGCTGTGACCCATTACCATAATTAAGTGTTGAATGTCTGCCCTCTGCTCTTTAGAAATCCACCTCCTGACACTGAACTGGCCACAGGCTTCCTCTCACTAATTCTCCTTTGACCTCAAAAACAAACAAACAAACAAACAAACCCTAACAGGCTAGCCTAGCAGTAGGGTTGCACACCTTTAACCCCAGCACTCAGGAGGCAGAGGAAGGTGGATCTCCATGAGTTTGAGGCCAGTCTGGTCTACAGAGCTAGCATTCTCTCTCTCTGTCTCTCTCTGTCTCTCTCTCTGTCTCTCATATATATATATATATATATATATATATATATATATATATATATATATGAGAAAGAAAGAAAGAAAAGAAAAGAAAAGAAAAGAAAAGAAAAGAAAAGAAAAGAAAAGAAAAGAAACTTAACAGTCCACACTCCTTTTCCTGACCCCCACAGTGGGCTGAGATGTAGCACCAGATTCTCACAGGGGTAGCAAGTACCCTCTGTACCAGCTTCCCAGCTGTAAGGAGAAAAGATTTTAAACAAAGGATGACAGTGTTCACAAAGACATCTGCTTCATTCTTAGGGAGGGATCTGCCTATCAGGTCTGCGCCTTAATGCCATCCCTTCCCGGAAATACATTGTCTTTCTCGCCTCACAGGAGGGGACTCTGCACAAAGGCTAGGCTGTTTGACGGTGCTGCTCATTTACATATCTCCATTGTTGGGAGCCGGGAGGAGGGAAGGGGAGGGAGGGAACCATAAGGAGGGAGGGGGAGGAAAGGGGAGAGGAGAGAAAGGAGGGAGGGGAAAAATGAAGGAAGAGGGAGAGGAGGGGAAACTGAGAGAGGCGTGGAGGCGTGGCAGCGTGGCAGGAATGAGAGAAGACAGAATGAATAGACAATACAGTCCAGCCCCCTTATCTCAGCTACTCCACCAAATCAACCACAGTACGAAAATTCTGAAAATTGTCTTGCCTTTTCCAAGACAGATGCTGTTCCTAACAGCCCCGATCTGTTCTCTCGCTGTGCTTCATTTACAAGCTAAACTTTGCTTTAGGAGCAAAAGACAGTCTGCATAGGCTTCGAGGTCTTGGAGCAGCGCAGCCCCTGGGAGAGAGTGGGGAGCACCCTGCAATCTCTCCTTGGGCCTCACACCTCACTAAGATGTTAATCAGGCAGACCAAAGAGCTGGGGGTGAGGGCAGATTCTCCCATGTGTCCTGTCAGTGCAGACAGTAACCACATGACTTTTGAGAAATGGTCACCAGGAAATCACTGACCCTGTGACCAGGCAATCAGGTGGAGCTTCTCGACCTATCCTTAAGCTCTGAGACCCCTAGTCACTCCTGCGAGAGGGGGGATCTTGTTACAATGGTGATTCCCGAGAATCTACCTCGAACAGAATCTGGATTAAGGAGTGGAGTGGGATGGCCCAGGACCCCGTATTTAAGCAAACATTCACATGTGGCTCAGAAACAGGAACTCCCTGGCCCAGACCTTGAAAACGCACTGCTAAAGACAGAGGCTATTGCTTCTAATTGGGGCCACAGAAAAAAGGGTGGCTTTCCAATGAGTTGTAAGAAGGACCTACCGATGAGCTGCCGTGAGGAAAAACTGTAGAGAAGAACAGCTGGAAAGGTGTGCCGGTTAATATGGGTTGGCAACTTAACAGGGTCTAGACTCGCCTAAGAGTCTAGCTTCTATGAGTGTTTGTGAGGAAGCTGGCACTGAGGGGGAAAGACTCACCCTAAATAGGATGCGGAGTCTTGTGGTTGTGGTCCTGGATGCAAGAAAGGGAAGACAGGAAACTGTTCTCTCTCTCTCTCTCTCTCTCTCTCTCTCTCTCTCTCTCTCTCTCTCTCTCTCTCTCTCTCTCTCTCTCTCTCTCTCTCTTCCCCCCACCCCTGCTTCCAACAGTGGAGGAGGTGAAGGCAACATCATATTCTTACCTCCAGACTTTGCTCTACTGTACCCTTAAACTGTGAGCCAAAACACACCCTCTGGAAGCCGCTCTTGTCACGTGAGAAAAGTAGCCAATGAGGAGGCTTAGCTCTCTCAACCCAGCCCAACCCAACTGCAAGGTCCTGGTGGAATGCTTGGTTCCAAGTGCAGAGTGTGGGCATGGGTGGGGAAGAGTGGGCGTGGGTGGAGATCTGAAAGCGTGGGTGGGGAGCTGAGGGCGTGGGTGGGGAGCTGTGGACATGGGTGGAGAGCTGCAGGCATGGGTGGAGAGGGAGCAGAGCTCCAGAGCATTCAGGCGGGGATTCCCACACAAGGTCTCACCATACCACACTCCTGGCGAGCATCTGTTAAAGGACAGCTGTCCATGAGGAGCAACTTCTGACCGGTTAGTGGAAACCTCACACTCTAGCTTGGAAACGCTTCAGCTGTCATGGCCTGTTGAAAGGTCTCAGGAGTTCTGAAGTCTCTTGTTAGAACACCCGCTTTGGAGATTTCAACTCAATGAGCAGGGGGATCGCCTGGCCCCTGTTTTAATTCTGTTTGTTTTCAAAGCGGAGCATCTCCTGTAGCTGAACCCGAGGCTCGCTGCTTTAGCTGGCGGTGCACTTGGAGGGATAAAGTTGAACCATATAAACTCGGCCTAAAACTACAGCAGCTCCGGATGCCTAAACTTGATATGTTTCTTGAGAGCTTGGCTTTGTTTATCTAATTCATTTTTGTTGTTACAATAAAAACACCTGAGCCCAGCGAAGCCCAGGCCAACCTGTTTAAGATGCCGAATTCCGGACAAGCTTGCTGTCCTGTCAAACTATATTGGTCTCCACTCTCTTGCCTCACGTATAGCGCATGTGTGCACCCCCTCCCTCCCTCCCTCCCTCCTTCACCCCATCCCATCACATTTGTTTTGAATGTATGTTTGTGTGTAGATGCCTATGTGGAAATTAGATATCGATTCATAGAAGTTGGTTCTCTCCTTCCACCATGTGGGTCCCAGCAATGAAAGTCCGGTCTTCAGACTTGGTAGCAAGTTCCTTAAGCTATTTTGCCCAGCCAGCGTTTTTCCTCTATTGTTCCTCTTTCGCTTGGAAGATGGGAAGTCTGGAGATAACCCACAGACTGACCATACTTCTGACTCTAAGCACAAAGTTCAGAGGCCAGAGGCTCTGGTCTGAGACCTGAAAGCTCACTGACAGGTTTGTTGTTGGTGGTACCAGATTCCCTTTAGAAATCCTAAATTAAATACCCTCTAGTTTCTCTTTTGGGTATGTGGTCTGCCTTCACTAAAATTTAAACTAACATGGTCATTGTACAGTGTGACGGGCCTCCCCATGACATTTCTATACGTGCAGGTCACATGCTTTTCTTACAGCACTGAGTTTGGTCCGAGGTTATCCAGTTCCCATGTCACCCAGGCCTCCTATGTCATTCTCAGACACTGACTTTTAACCCTGTCCCAAGTCCAGGTTTCCTCCACCTCCCCCCACCCCATGCAGCCCTGCTGTTAGTGTGTCCACCAGCAGCTGAACAAGACCAACCGTGACCGTCCAAGTTCGCATCCAGGTATTTTCATCGTTGGCAACTCTTCTTCCCTTCCGGCGGGCTGGGGTGGGGGTGAGGGTGATTTGGAGGTTCAGTCACAAGGCTGGGCCCCTCTGACGTGAGGCTGCAATAGCTTTACATTACCCGGGAATGGAAATGCCAGATGGGACGTTCGCGTGACCCCTTTACCCTCTGCTTACTGACTGATGGATTTCATCCCACAGGCGGAAAAGAATTTCCTTTTCCCTTCCTGTCTTGGACTTCTCCGATGCTGTTAGGCAGCGCATGTTTGTAGAGACTTGAATCTTCTGTACTGCAGAAGACACTGTTCTAGTACTTGGTCTGTGCATGTTCTGCCTCCAAGAACAGCAACTCTGTAACAGATGGAGGATGCTATCCCGGTGATAGGCCACTCTTCCCCCAGGCCACAGACAGACCCCATAGCCACTTTGGAGCAGCTCTAAAGCATCAAGGGGGAGAATCTGACCTTACATTTAGTCGTCGTCTGACCACTTTCTAGATGGGGTGAGTTCTGGAGGGTTTGTGGGTTTAATTGCCCACCGGTTCCATGCTGGTGGGAAAGGTTCATCAAAACATCTAAACCAAGCAGCAGGACCCTGTGAAAAAGAAACACCGCGGAACCACCTGTCTGTGGAGGCTTATACTGCCTCGAGCCTTTGAAACATAAATGCCAGGGTTTATGGACTCCACAGAGGACCCCAGACACAGGCTGTTTGTGTAGATCCAGGAGCCATTTGGCACCATGCGGATGGGGACAGGCAGGATGCCAGCTCCATATGCCTGTTCCCAGCTGTGGATTATGATGTCTTCATGGCTGCCTTTCATCACAGCTTCCTGCACCGTGCCAATGTGAAGCCCTCCAGGAATCCCCCTCCCCACCCCCCACACACCAGCACACTGAAAAGGGGGGTAATGTCTGAGATGCCCCGCCACCCACACTCTTGGCTACAAATGCACTGCAGTCAGCAGTCTGTGCAAGAGAGATGGAGTGTCTGCAAAGTCCGTGGGGTCTTAAAGACCCCAGAGTCCTTCCTCAGCAGTGCAGGATCATTAGGAGCAGCCACACCAGGCTTTCTTTCCCACCCACATCACCTCTGCAAACACAGTGGCACTAAACCAAATATCAGAGGCAGGAGGGGAGCCCAGGAAGGCTACCTTCTCAGTAATGAAGTCTGGCTGAGGTGTCTGTGACCAGCGCTTACAGACTTTAAATGCTGAAAGTGGGATAGTCCTGGTTGCACAAGAGGTGACCTTACCTAGAGGCCTCCATTCCCTCTCTCACAGCTCCTACAAAGCCCAAGGTGTCAATACAACAGACCCGATTCCACCATAGGGAGGCCATGGCCCTGATCTGACTCCCCGTGTGCACAGGTGCAGCTGACCCATCATGGGCGCCTAAAGAAGGCTGCAGGTAGAAGGTAGAAGGAAGAAGGAAAACGCATAGTGGAAAATACACTCCAGGAGGTCTGGACCAGGCAAGGAGGGTAACCCCTGAGGCTCTTACCAGCCAGTGTGCCTCATCAACACACACACACACACACACACACACACACACACACACACACACACACACACCGTGCAGAGTGATTGAGGACCTCACACAGTGTTCAACACTATTTGAACACCTAGAGGCTGTTTCTAGCCTCTGGCTGGGGGTGGGGGGGGGAGTAAGCATGGGATGTCCTAGACCATTTAGTTTGGGAAGCTTTGATGTCACAGCCACAGGAAACTGCCTGTAGGGTATGAACCTGTGATTATGAACTTTGAGGGATGGGTCAGAATACAGAGCAACCAATCAGAGAATCGGACAGTTGGAACCATTAGGGCAGCTGGTAAGGTCCTGAGGTCCAATCACCCCCAGGGCCAAGCTGAGTCCCTGAGAGAAGCTCTGCAGGCAACCCCTGCCAGCGCCAACCTCGGTCCCTAATTGCTGCTTCCTCTTCTGAGCCTTCCTGGTGGTCTCCCTTCGGGATACTTTTAAGTCTCAAAGCCTGTTCCCGTCAACAGAAATGGAGACGTGGGTGCCAAGTACATTCCAGGAAGACTCTGACCCCAAGTTGGTACACCATTCCAGTCACCGGACTCAGAGAGTCACTGAGTGCACAGGAAATCCAGGAACGTGTTGGATGGCCCAGGGCCATGAGGGCCACCAGGCCACTTTCAGATCTCCTCCCTGCCTCTGATAGGTCAGGTCACTCCTGCAGGAGAGCTGTGGCACCTTTGGGGAACAAGAGGCTGCCAGACAAAATGAGAGTCAATTCATAGAGTCTAGTGACTGGTGCCAAACATTTTTTGCTATGTATATGGTTTCTATTAAATCAGTAAAGCCAGTGCCAACAAAGATGCATTTGCCATGAAAAGAGAAAGGGAAACAAAAATATATAAAATGCACATATTTGGAGCTTAAGAGGCAGCTCAGTGGGTGAGAGTGATTGCTGCTCTTGCAGAGAAGCAGAGCTAGGATCCCAGGACCCATGACAGGCATCTCATAATGGCCTATGACTACAGCTCCAGGAGATCTGACACCTCCTTCTAGCCCCTACAGGCATGGGCATGCAGACAGACAGACAGACAGACAGACAGACACACACACACACACACACACACACACACACACACACACACACACAGGCTCATCCTTGGCTATATTGTGGGTTTGAGGCCAGCCTGGGTCATGTGAGTTCCTGTCTCAATTAGGAAGGAAGGAAGGAAGGAAGGAAGGAAGGAAGGAAGGAAGAGAAAGAGTCAATGAAATGATTCCTAATGATATGCTGCTATATTTGATGGGAGCAAATTCAGAGACCCACAGCCAAACATTAAGCGGAGCCACAGGAACCCACAGAAGAGGAGGAAGCACTGTAGGCGCCAGAGGGGTCCAGAGCACCCCAAGAACATGGCCCACAGAATCAACTAAGCAGGGTTCATAGAGGCTCACAGAGACTGACTCGACAGTCCTGGAGCATGTGTGAGTTTGAGCTAGGTCCTTTCATATATGCTATGGTTGTATAGCTTGGAACACTTGTGGGAGTAGGGGGTGTCTCTGAGTCTTCTGCCTGCTCTTGGGAGCCTTCCCTTTTACCGGGTTGCCTTGTTCAGCCTTGATATGATGGTTTGCAACTGGCCTTATTGTAACTTGTTATTTTTGTTAGTTTGTGGGATATCCCTGGGAGGTCTGCTCTTTTCTGAAGGGAAAAAGAGGAGTGGATCTAGGGGAGAGAAGAGGGGTGGGAGGTACATCTGGGAAGAGTGGAGGGCAGGCAAACTAAGGTTGGGATATAATATATGAGAGAAAATAAATTTAAAATGTTATGCATATTTTAACAATTTCAGAAGGAACAATCACTGAAGAGGTGGGAAGAAGGCATGGGGATGTTTTATACACATTTTACAGCTTGAATGTGAGTCTAAAATTATTTCAAAATGAAAATTAAAAAGTAAGGGAAGGCTGGACCAGGAGACTTCTCAGTGGGTAAAGGTGCCTGCTGCCAGGTGCCGCTGGACCAGGTGATGCTAGACCAGGTACCGCTGGACCAGATGATGCTGGGCCAGGTGCTGATGGACCAGGTGCCGCTGGACCAGGTGCCTGCTACCAGGTGCTGCTGAACCAGGTGCCGCTGGACCAGGTGCTGCTGGACCAGGTGATGCTGAGCCATGTGATGCTGGACCAGGTGCTGCTGGACCAGGAGACTGCTCAGTGGGTAAAGGCACCTGCTGCCAGGCCTAGTGACCTGAATTAGTTTCCTGGGACCCACATAGTGGAAGAAGAGGACTGACCCCTGCACTTTGTTTTTTGACATTTGTGTGTCAAGGCAATGACTGCACACACACACACACACACACACACACAGGATCATATGCTCACATAGAATCAGGTAAAAGTGTAAGGAAGGTATTTTAAATAAGAAACGAAAAGTATCTGAACAAATCCTATAAAGGGTAACAAGACACTTATAAATATGTGAGAAAATTACACAAAGATACTCTAGATATTTGAGGTCACAGGTACAGGGGTAAATGGGTTTTTCCCACTTCTCTTCTACTCTACTGGGTTTACAAAGCACACATTTGCTCTCATAACCATGGGGGAAAACAGCTTTGCTAACGTCGCCTGCTTTGTTTCTTGTGATGTGGAGCTGAGACTCTCCTTTTCACAATCAAGAATGAAAATCATTTTGTCTTCTTCAGATTCCCAACAGTTTTCCCGCGTTGTAATTTATAGATGCAAAGGAATTACTATCAGAACCCCTACTGTCAGTGGAGATAGAGCTTGGCCCCGTCAACTGCCACAAAGGAAATAAGTCCTGGGCAACGCTGGAGCGCTGATACTGTCCTCAGACTCCAGCACCCCATCCACACTATCTCAAGCCTGCCCCAACACTGCAGAGAAGGCATCTGTAGAACAAAAGTGTCTATGGCACACAAAGTTGGTTACCTGGCTAGCTGGTAGTCTTGAGGTTGAATTGTGTTTCAAATATATATATATATATATATACACACACACACACACACACACACACACATATGTGTGTGTGTATGTCTATATGTGTATGTGTATATGTATATATGGTAGTAGGGGTTAGGGGTTGATATTCCACTATTACATATATAAAGAGATATGTACTATTATATAATATATTATATATTTTTATATAATGGTATTTATATTTTATATCTAATATATATTTTATATATAATAGTGGAATACCAACCCCTACTGCTTTACCTCACGGGGGTTAGAGACTGAACACCTCATGTCTCTCCCTGTCAAAATTCATAGTTTCAAACCCAAAGTGATCCTATAAGGAAGTGTGGCTTTGTGGCGTGGCATGCTTAGGATGTAAGTGTTTCCCCCAAATGTGTTGGAGACTTGTCTCCAGGTGGCAGACTATCAAGGGTGATTGGATCATGACAGCGCTAGGTACACCGATGAACATAGGCCACAGGTCAATTCAAAGCTGAATGAGCTGTTAAGAGGTTATTGGGTCGAGGGTTGTTTTGCGGGGACTCTCTCTGTCCCAGCATCTCTGTTTCTCTCCATTCTTGTCTGTGATGAGGTGAGTTCCTTTGCTCTCCTGTGATCCCACTGTCACAGAATACACACACACTCACACACACATACATAGACACACATACACACACATACACACACACACATACACACACATACACACACACACATACACACACAAATACACACACTCACACAACACATACACTCACACACACACTCATACACACATACTCACATACACATACACACACATACATATGCACACACACGCACACACACATACACACTCACACACATACACTCACACACACACTCACACTCATACACACATACTCACATACACATACACACAAACACATACACCCTCAGAGCAAAAGCAATAGCCAGACACCTCTAAAACCATAAACCTATATTTCCATTTAAAGTCTCTCATGGGTACTTGTTACTAAGTCTCTCAGGTAATCATACTAGGTATTTTCCAGTGATAGAAGGGCTAATACCAGAGGAAATAGGTTCCAAAGATGTTGGAAGGATTAGCCCCTTGTGGTGGGATCAATGCCTTCATAAGGAAGGGAGGCACCAGTTCTCACCATATGAGGAGCCAAGAAGGAGGTAGCTCGGCAGAGCTCAGCCACGCCAGAAGCCTGGGCATAAACACCCCACTCTCTCCTCATCAGGATCCTGTGTTATGGTGGCCACTCTGACCCAAATGGTGTCTTATTACAGACATCTTGAAGTTAGGATGACATGCTTAAAGTGGATCCTGCTACAATATCACTGAAATCCTTGGAAAAAAAAGTGAAATTTGAACCCAGAAACAGATATGACAGAGCAAAGAGAAAATGATAAAGGAGAAAAGCCATCGACAAGCCAAAGGTATGCCCAAGGGCACCAGGAAGAAGCAGGGGAGTCTGACTCCAGCATCTGGGAAGAGCCACGCCTACCTACAGCTCGCTCTGGGCTTCCAGCCTCCAGAACCAGGAGCCAGCACACCCCTCAGGCTGTACCCCTGCTCTCTGCTACTTGACAGACGAATAAGGCAGAAGGCACCAGTCCAAGATGAACTGAACAATATTAAGAAACGAAGGCAGTGGTTTTGATTTAATGTTTCATTTTGATATTTTCAGTAAGGTTTTATAAGTTGTATGAGAAGGAGAGTGAGTGGGGATGCCAGTCTGAATTCTGTTGGGTCAGGTGAGGGCAGAGCTGGAGTGCTTGCCTCATTTTGGGGGGCATTGTAGATGGATGGGGAGCACTATGGATGGATGGGGAGCACTATGGATGGATGGGGAGCACTATGGATGGATGGGGAGCACTATGGATGGATGGGGAGCACTATGGATGGATGGGGAGCACAATAGATGATGGGGAGCACAATAGATGATGGGAACACAATAGATGGATGGGGAGCATAAATGGGGATGGCTGGGGAGCACTGGGGATGGCTGGGGAGCATTGGGGATGGATGGGGAGGACTGAGGATGTATGGGGATCATTGGGAATGAATGGAGAGCACCAAGGTTGGATGGGGAGCACTGGAGATGGATGGAGAACACAAACAGAGTTGGAACGGGGAGCACAATGGATGTATTAGGGAGCACTATGAATGGACAAGGGAGCATTATGGGTGAATAAGAAACACTGTGGATAGGAAAGCAGTATAGACTAACGTTTCATGTGGTATTTCTACATATGCCTCCTTTG
This sequence comes from Mus minutoides, assembly GCA_902729485.2. Taxonomy (NCBI): domain Eukaryota; kingdom Metazoa; phylum Chordata; class Mammalia; order Rodentia; family Muridae; genus Mus; species Mus minutoides. The sequence continues at coordinate 69,164 of LR749590.1, read as the reverse complement.
CTGAAGGATGTGCAGTTCTGCCACAGACAGAATGAACATTTCTAATTCTTGCTGCCACAGCTTTTCTCCATCCATCGAGGTGGATCTGGAGGTGCCAAAAAATGGTGTCCTACAAGACTTGTGGAAATCAAAAGCTTAATTATACAGGAACACATGCTAGAGACAGGAACAGCATGTAGCTTCACGCCTTTGTGAAAACCATAGGAATGTCAGGATCAGAGTCCCAAACTTCATACAGAGCAAAACATTAGACAAGGGGGGGGGGTGCTTGCAGTGTGACGGGGAGCATTTGGAGAAAAGACAGAGAGCAGATGGCAAAGATGAAAGTTGACGGTGGTCACAGAAGTTTTAAATCGAGTAAGAGATGGCTCAGCCTCGGAGCACAAACAGGTTACTCTGTCACTCAGAACTGTTGACACAGTCATTTTGCTGGGCCAGGCATCGTGAGCGCAGTGGCTGACGTTTTGTGTTCCGACGGAAGAAAACTTTGTCCACCAGGGGAACATGTATAAAAGTTTGCCAGGAACTTGAATCATGAACTTCAACTATGAAGTCTTGGCATCTGTTCTGACTTTTCATGGGAGGTTTGGGGTGGTGAGGAAGCACACATGTTATTGAGAAAAATAGTAACTGATGGTGGAACATGGTGTTTCTATTATAACCCTGAAGCAGAGCTTCGACCTATCTCAAGACCTTCAATTCTTCATTCTCAAAATGAGAATGCTAACTTTCTCCCTCAATGTCAGTGATGTTGTTCTCTTTGGTCAGGTTCCTTTAAGCACAGGTACTGAAGTGGAAGGATAATAATGCTGGCCAGGTTTCCTTTTGAGGAAAGATTTGGCTGGCAGCTAACTTTCTGTAAGAAATTTTTGATGAAAGAGGTTGTTTAATGTGCTTGATTACTGATCTGTTTCAGCAGATACGAGTCTAAATGACTTTTGACTGTTAATCTATTTTTTAAATCCCCTCACAAAAGAATCGGATTTGCCCCCGTTGCTAACAGTCAAAAGAGCCTAATGAACTGGGCTCCTTGGAGAAATTAGCTGACTCTAGGGTGGAGCGAGGAGTGTTCTGGGTGATTCTGAGCATCTGGCAGTGCCAGGAAGCGAGGAACAAGGAAGCGTTCAACGGGCGACGGGAAGCAGGCAAGGCAAAGAGAGCCAGAGCCAGCCGGGGAGATTCACAGCCCACACTGGAACCGTTATCTAGCAACAAACTAGATAATGCAGTATGAGATTATAACCCTGAGCATAAGATAAATACCCGTGATTCCATGTGGATATATGGTACGTGACCATGCAAACAATGTAATGGGGGAAAGGAGTCACGTGGTCCATGTAACTATTCCCTCTCTAGGAAGTGAGCTCTGTCCTAGCCATGTTCACTTTGAGAGCGGACTAGCCTTGGTGACTTACCAAGGCTCTGGAAAAGAAAGTGGGAATAGAGAGTTTCCAATAGAGAAAGATGCTAACTGTACTTTAAGTACAGGAAGAGGGACCACACCCACACCGACCACCTCTGACACAGCCTGATGGGGTATGCTGGGAGGGGCGCTGCTTCTCTGCTGTTCTTTATAAACCCTGTAACTCTGTCTGACCCTGATGAAAACAGACACTCTCAGATGAAGGACATTCAACAGGACCCCAGCCCATTCCCCTCAGGTCTCCCAAGGCCACGAAAACAGCACAGGGACAGGCCATGGCAGACGACGTGTTGCTAACTGCAATGGAGCAGGTCCTACAGTGGGAGGAAGACGGGTCTGGATAGGTCTTCACACAATAGGCCTTAATGCCAGTGTCTTGGTTTGGACCAAGGTACAAAGGTTGCACAAGATGTAAAGTCAGTGAGGAGACAAGATGAGGAGCATTAAAGGGTTTTTTGTATCATCTCTGCGACTTTTCTGAAAATCTAAAGTTATTCAAAATCGAAAGTTGAGGGGTTTTTTGGGTTGTTTGTTTGTTTGTTTGTTTTAAGGCAAGATTTCTGTGTTAGCGTTCTGTTATTGTTGTATATGTTTGCAAACGCATTAGTGTTTCATTATTGTTAAACATATTTGGGAAAGTGAACTTATAAACAGCAAAGGCTCCTTCCTTCCTTCCTTCCTTCCTTCCTTCCTTCCTTCCTTCCTTTCTTTCTTTTTTTCGAGACAGAGTTTGTCTGCATAGCCCTGGCTGTTCTGGAACTCACTCTGTAAATCAAGCTAGCCTCCAACTCAGCAATCCTCCTGCCTCTGCCTCCCGAGTGCTGGGACTAAAGGCGTGTGCCGCCCCCCCCCCCCCCACTGCCTGGCAATGGTTTATTGTGGCTCACAGTCTGGGTGACTTCAGTCCATGACCTGTTGGCCCTGTTGTTTTGAGCCTGTGGAGGCACGTCACACTGGGGGGGCAAGGGTGGCACAACAAACTGCTATTATTATGGTTTGGAAGTGAAGGAGAAGGAAGAACCCCAGACCCACAGCCTCCTTCAAAGGCAACCCTCTAGCTCCCCTAGCTCTGATCACTTCTAATGGGTTCAACCACCTCCCAATAGTCACAGGTCAAACACGAAGCCATTAGCACATGGGATACGCAAGATCTCAGCTAAAAAAGATTCCGGGGCAAAATTAAATTCCACCATAGAACTTTGAAAAATGCTGGTAACGAAGCGCTAACACGGGCGCTTGGTCTCCCAAAAAGATGCACTCAATTTCCTTTTTCTTCTTTTTGTTTATTTTTAGGTTGTTTTGATGTGAACCCTGTCCCTCAGGAAGGAGACAGCGTGCCTCCAAGTCCCTAACACAGATCACGACTGAGCGCTCAGGCCTGGCAACTCTACAATAACACAACCACACAGCCAGGCACTTAGGCTGTTACCTTCAGTGCCTATTTTTTCAGAAATTCTCAACTTGATGTGCCATCCCCTGCACCATGGCAAGTGTGAAGAATGAAAAGAAAGTGGGTATCATATACTGTGGCGGAACCTTCCCCTAATGAATAAAGATTTCAAGGGACCAATCACTGGGCGAGAAACTAGTATTCAAATTTTGTAAGCTATTTAAGTTATAAATCCTCCGGTGGAGCATCCCGGCAGATCCGCCACCTAAACCAGGGGCCTCTCGTTACTACATTGTGTCTTCATGCTCTTTCCGGTCCAAAAAATAAGTTTCTCCTGCCTCCCCTCTTCCGTCCTCGGACCCGGAAGCCCCGCCTACTTGCCCAGTGATTGGTTCCTTAAAAATCTTTATTCATTAGGGAAAGGTTCTGCCACATTATACCCCATCTTTAGTTTATACAATGGTTCCTCTAAGTCCTTTACCGTTGGAGCATTCAAGCTAGTGAAGGAGGCAGAAAAGGTGGGAATTGTGTGTGACCTCGATGTGGGTGATGTGAGTAGAGAGGTCTAGACTAATGCTTGGATTGGGATTCAGGCAAGATGGAATCTCTCATACCCCTCACCATAAGAGGGATCACAGAAGATGCTGGGCTTGGCTGGGGGATGAGATCACTAGTTTGGGTCATAATGAATTGAATGTTGACTTTCCCTGGGAGGCGATAAACACAGCTGACACTACTGAGTATCTGTTCTAGAGATAAGTGTTTGAGAGTCAGAAATCTGCTGCTGATCCATGTGCTTTGGAGTGGGAGAATATGACAAATTACATCAAGATTTCATAAGCCTATAACTAGGTGCCTGTGGGCATCCCAACTGTCTCTCTGGTTTGTTTGAAAAACTCTGTGTTGGAGGTCAGACCATCAGCCTGGCCCCATGGTCTACTTCCCTTGGAGAGAGCCTTCCCATCGCCCTGTTTAGCTAGATGTGGGTCTCTCTCCTCCCACATGTAAAGACCTCACAGTTTCTACCCAAAAGGTTGCCTCTTAACTGTCATCTCCCTGAACATATTAAGACTTTAGAATTAAATCTCCTGCCATGCCTAAGGTCCCATGTAAGCTCCAAACTCAGGAAGCCTTTTAGCCATATCAACAGTAGAAGGCCCCTTAACCAATAGAATCAGTTGGGTAGTATCCATGCCCCTCAGAAAGTAATCTCATCTGCAGTAGTGTCATTGCAGAACCAATTGAGGGGATACTGCAGCAAGGTGGGCCCTAAACCCAGTTACTGATATCCTTAAGAAAAGGCTGTGTAAAGACTCATAGAAAGACACATAGAGAGATGCCATGAGAAGCTAGACCATCAGAACAGAATGGACCAAACAAACCCAAGGTTAACAACCAGAAGCAGAAGAGGAGGGGAGAACCCCGCCCTAGAGGCTCAGAGCATGGCCTTGCTAGTTTCATTCTCCATAGATTTGGAGATAAAGATGTTTTTGTTTTGAACCATAGAGTTTGTGGTAATTTTCTAAAACAGACCCAGGAAGTTAGTACAGCCAGAAAAACATGGGTGAGGAGCTATCTGATCCCCTACGACATAAGGACTATCCAAAGAGGCAGTGCTTAGATTCTAGATGACAATAGAATTCAGACCCTCAGCTTCTAAGGTAAATAACCCATGAAGCTACACTTTACAGCAATGAGTCCGAATGGCCATGATTTGTTCAATGACTGCAGACTTCCCTAAGTAGTGATTCCAAGCACCTAAGTATTAACCCTAGTACCCAACTGCAAACCAATCAGAAAGAAGCCAGAGAAGCTCTTCAAACCCGTCAGAAAAGATGCCCTATAGCCAGCATCTTAGTTACTGTTACTATTGCTGTAACAAAACCCCACAACCCAAAGAGCAAGTTGGGGAGGAAAGGGTTCATTTGGCTTATAATTCTACATTATAGTCTATCACTGTGGAAGCTCAAGCAGACAGGGACCTGACCCGAGGCAGGAGCTGACACAGAGGCCACGGAGCAATGCTGCTCACTGGCTTGCTCAGCCTGTGTCTCGTGGGACCCAGAACCACCAGCCCAGGGATAGCCACACCCACAACGGGCTGGGCCTTCCCCCTATTAATCACTAATGAAGAAAATGCCCTACACCTGGATCTGACAGAGGCACTTTCTCCCTCCTTTCAAATAACTCTAGCTTGTGTCAAGTTAACACAAAACCAGCTTCCACATCTAGATAGGCCACCTCCAGGTTCCTTGTGGCAAACAGAGAGCACCCAAAGCCTTTCTCTTCCCACCCTCTGCCTGCCTGTGAATGTGGCAAGCGGGAGTGAGCTCTGGTGTCTGCCTACCTTACTTCAGCGGCTTCGAGTAAGCATCGGATTCCCTTGGGTGGGCTTTACTGACCTCCATCTTGTGTTTGTAAGTGACTGGTTGGCTAGAGAAGAACATGCCTGATGAAACACCACACACACACACACAGGCACACACAGGCACACACACACAGGCACACACAGGCACACACACACAGGCACACACAGGCACACACACACAGGCACGCACACACACAGGCACACACACACACATGCACACACACATACAGGCACAGACACACACACACACACACACACACACACACACACACACACACAGAGTGGCTTGAACAACAATCTATGACCTACAGCTCTGTAGACTGAGGTCCAAGACCAAAGTATGGTTGAGTGGGTCCTTAGAGGACTTAGCATCCGGTTGCTGCCTTCACACTGTGTCCTTGAATTCCTGGTGTCTCTCTGAGTGTACACATTTCCTCTTCTTACTAGGACCACAGTGAGGCCCGATGAGGACCTCATCCTGATCATCCCTTTAAAGGTTCAGGCTCTAAGTGCACTCACACCCGTCCATGTAAACACCGCTCATTAACCCTCTATGGTGGTTAAACTACTGCCGACCCGACTAACTTTATATCACCTAGGGAATTGTGGATGCACATCTCTAGGTGTGTCTACTTGAGCAGTTCTGAAGAGGGTTGACTAAGCAAGCAGGACTTCTCATGAGTGGGCGTATATCATCCTCTAGGCTGAGGGCTCAAAAGGATAAATGGGAAGGAAGGCGGAAGGTGGATGAACACGGACATTTCTCTTCTCTCTGCGTGTCCTTCAGCCAGGATGTGAACTTTTCTCTTCTCTTCTGAGATGCTCTCTCTGCCACGAAGAAAACTGAGCCAAATTTTTATCAAGTCTTTAAAATTCTCTTCTGGTCAGGTATGTGGCTACAGTGATGAGAAAGGTAACTAATACATCATCCATCCATCTACCCACCTACCTACCCATAAGCACATGCTTGGACGCTGCACACTGGTACAGGAATAAGTAAGGGGTGGTTCCAGGCTCTTCCTAATGTAATGACTGTCATGTAGTATATTCAGGGTCACATCGCAAACCTAAGAGAACTCAGAGTGGGTAGAACAAATCCCACCCACGCACGGACCCTTCTCCTTCAAACCCTCCCAGAAACCAATCTTCTATATCATGTTCACCCTTGTGCCCACTTTCCCTGAAGCACAGAGTTCTGCTAAAGAGAATGAGTAGACTCCACCAGATGCCATGCTCCCCAAAGCAGCCCCAGGTGCCTTTCGATTCTAGAGTCCTCTGGGTTAGCGGTTTGGGAACTGGGCTCAGCGACAGATGCTATTGGCTACGAACCAAGAGTCCTCTGAGGCATCGTTTCTCCATCCTGGCCTTAAAGAGAAGTCATCTTTCTACTATGATTTGCTGACATGTCTCAAAGCAGACAGGATGAGGAGAGCCATACTACGGAGACTACTCACCCTATTTTGTTTTGTTTTGTTTTTTTGAATCTGAATAGAGGACAAATTAAAGTTTGCTGAGCAATCAGCTGTGAGTTATAAAATCTATAAAATCTCCAAGAAGAGCGGTTTGTGCTCATCCTGAAAATCTGTTTCCTGGTGACGCTTCACACTTCCAAGGATTGGAGCCCAGAGACAGGTCAACTCCAAGGTCGCCGTGATTCTTCAAGATGGCCAAAATGACAGAGAGAGAATGGCTCACGTAATTGAGGTGGCCGTGGGTGGGAAGGACACTTGAATGGGCTACTTGGAACTCTGACTCAGAAGACACAATTTGTCTGTCGCTGGCAGGGACACTTATCCAACCGTGGCCCCGAGTCATGTAGTTCTAACTAGTGGTCGTGACTAGTCGAGGGGAATCATTCCGATTCACACTCGTCATCCTCCATTTAGACTTTGAGCAAAGCATCCCCTTTTGATATGCAAACCGGGGCCCAGATTTTTTTGGGGGGGTTCTTTGCAATAGAGAAGAGGGAAATGGCTTGAAATGGGAAACAGCTGGATGACAGGGGCACGGACCCACTCTTCACAGAGACAGGAATGGAGTTCAGCGTGGGGTACTCGATGGCCTCAGCAGACTGGCGTCAGCATGACTCTACCCAAGCATTGCTGTGCTCATGATGGCAAAGGGCCCTGCACATCTGTTGTGGCTGGAGGATGGCAGGGATGTGTGCCCCTGAATGATGCATGCATTGAAACTGGATCGCCGTTGTGAGGGTATGAAAATGTAACCCCACTTTGTTTAGAGGCCGGGCCTCAGGAAGCTGATGGAAACACCAAGAGGTGATATGGATGGAGCCCCACCCTGCACCTGAGTACCAGCGGCTCCATAGGAAAGAGAGACAGGAGGATGGGTGGACACAAGCAGGTACCAATCTGGGACCAGAACCTTGAGCTAAGTGAACTCTTTTATTCTGCCTAAGGCACTTGGTTATAATCATGAAAAATAGATTAACACCAAAAGCAAAATAAGAAAGGATGATAAAGCTTGAAAATTGGGGTCCTGCCTCTGTCTCCCTGTTAGGTTAAATCATTTTCCAAACACTTAACAAGTGAGCTTACACAGACCCTGCTGAGAGACAGAAAGCTAACTGACCCAGGCATCATGAATAGGGAGCTCTCTCTGTCTCTGTGTGTCTCCCACCCTCTCTCTGTCTTGATCTGACTCTGTCTCTCTCTCCTCCCTCTCCTTCTGTGGGTGTGTATCTCTCTCTCTGTCTCTCTCTCTCTCTCTCTCTCTCTCACTGTGTGTCTCTCTGTTTCTGTGTGTGTGTGTCCTTCTCTCCCTCTCTCCTTCCCTCTTCTCTTTCCTTTCTTTCCCTCTTTCTCTGAACCTCTCTCATGAGGCAACCTCTTTAAAACACCTTTTTGGTGTCTGACTGCAGAAGTCCTGGCTTAACACAGGTCAGAGCTCCATGATCATGCCTGTGAGACAGAGAATCAGACACCTCACAGTGTCCTTGTGAAGACAACGTCAGGGCACAGCCAACCGCATCCTGAGGGCTGAAGGCAGCCGTGGTTGGCTTTTGTATGTCCACCGAATAAAATGGGTTTTCTATTTTAGATCCTTGCGAAAGGAAATCAACAGTTCAATGGACGTTTTGTTTTTTAGTTTGTGGTTGTTGTTGTTGTAGTATTAAAAACCAAAGCATAACAAAAACAAAATCTCTAAACTGAAAATATCGCCTGTGTGGTCCTTTGGAGAAAAACTTGGCAGATCTCTGTTTAAGGGGATTTTTTTTTAATTAATTAGCTGAGCTTGCAAGGAACACATGGAAAAGGTGGAAGTTTTACTCCCAAGCCAGGGAACTTTCTGGAAGTCATTTCACGGTCAGAGAAATGTTAAATGAGTACAGCACTTGGGTAAAAATCGTAAGATTTGTAGACTATATGAACATTACTCTTTGGCTGTCTCTCCATGTTAGTCTGCAGGGCACCCATTTAAATAAAACATCCTAGACTAGGTGGCTTCTACCACAGTGTCTATTGGCCCACCTTTCTGCAAGCGTGAGGTGGTTTCAGGCCAGCCTCCTACCCATTGCTGCAGCTGCCCTGCTCTCTCCCTGTCCTCGAATGATCTTTGCTGTCTGGTGTCCCTGCTGTGATTAGATCAGGTCTCACCCAAGTGGCCTCATTTGAATTTGTCTCTCAAGGTGTCACATTATAAAGTAATAAGAATTAGGGCTTCAACATATGAATTTTAAGAACACAAATCACCTTAATGTGCTCTTGGCAAATGAGATTAGAATTTACCAGTGTGGTTCCCTACTGAATTGCCTTTGGTAGCTCGCTTGCCTGGTAAGCGTGAAGACCAGAGTTCAGTCCCCCGGTACCCATGCTGAAAACAGCAGCAAAACAAACCACAAACAAAGCTGGGTGTGACGGCTCAGTCATGCAGTCCCCATGCTGGGGAGGCACAGACCAGAAGGTCCCGAGGCTCTCAAAACAGCCAGCCCAGCTATAAGGAAAAGTTCCAGGCACACACACACACACACACACACACACACACACACACACACACACGTGTACCTATCCTTTTTAAAAATTATATGTTCTTTTTAAGTAACCCACTGAGTCCAGTTTGTAATGTCCATGTATTTCTGGGTATGGGGCCATCCATTGGAGTGTGGTAGACCTACTAGGAGCCGTACCCTTAAAGAAAAGTGACTCTCCCTCCCCAAGAATCTTCGTTGTCTACAGTTCCCCAGGACAGGGGGTGGCGGTGGGGTGGGGGGTGGGCCCCTTGGGCCCCTCCCACTCCGTGCTGGCTTGCCTGGCTTGGTCCAGACTTGGCATTGTGGTTACAGATGCCACAGCCCGTGAGTGCAGAGGTCCAGTCATGTTGAGAAGACAAGGCTTTTCTGACGCTTGTCTCCANGAGGAGGGGAGGGGAGGGGAGGGGAGGGGAGGGGAGAGGAGAGGAGAGGAGAGGAGAGGATCTTGAGACTCCCGCGGCCTTTACTGTCCTTGTGAGGACCTTCCAAGGCCCCAGTCACCACACTGTGGGAGGTGACCGCTGGGTAGGAATTCCTGATGGGACAGCTGTCCCTAAGTCACTTAGTGGGCTTTCTGCTGCTTTGAGTCATTCGTGCTTCTGTTAATAACCCCAATAAGTTTGTTGCCTAGGCTAGAGCCTGCAGTAGTGACCAGGCTGGCCTTGAACTCACAGAGATCCTCCAGGGTGTTGGGAACAACCACATCTGGCCAGAAAACGTTCTTGGGTCTGTCTGGGGTGAATAGCTGTGGCTTTGGTGGTTTGTTTTAGATTTCCCAGGAAATGCAAAGCAACGAGGTCCTTTAAATGGGACCTCTCTGCACCTTTTCTATGGCGGAAACACTCATTGCATCCCAGAGGCCTCATACTCAAAGGCAAGGCCCAAAACCCACTTCAGGACTTACGATTTGCCCCTTGAAGACAACTAACCAGCTGGTGGGAACCCTCTTGCTCTCCCTTCCTGGCTGTAGCTCTGCAAGAACTGTGTGGTTACACACACACACACACAAGAGAGAGAGAGAGAGGGACACAGAGATAGAGAAAAAGAATTTCATATGATGGATATTTTGATATTTTCCCTCTCTAGATTGATCTCTACTTCCCCACCTGCTCAATTTCCTATCCTTTTTAAAAATTATATGTTCTTTTTAAGTAACCCACTGAGTCCAGTTTGTAATGTCCATGTATTTCTGGGTATGGGGCCATCCATTGGAGTGTGGTGGACCTACTAGGAGCCGTACCCTTAAAGAAAAGTGACTCTCCCTCCTCAAGAATCTTCGTTGTCTACAGTTCCCCAGGACAGGGGGTGGCGGTGGGGTGGGGGGTGGGCCCCTTGGGCCCCTCCCACTCCGTGCTGGCTTGCCTGGCTTGGTCCAGACTTGGCATTGTGGTTACAGATGCCACAGCCCGTGAGTGCAGAGGTCCAGTCATGTTGAGAAGACAAGGCTTTTCTGACGCTTGTCTCCAACCTCTGACTCTTACAATAATTTACTCATCTTTTCATCATCTACTCATCTTCTCCGATGGTTTTTAAGTGCGTTTCATTAAAATTTGTGTAGAAAACAAATCTTTACTGAGAAAATCATTAGGATCTGGGGTGTTTGTGTTACGCAAGTAGAGCCCAAAGGATCCTACACACGGGCTGCTCATGGGGACGACACCGGTGAACCTCTCTACCCAGTTCTGGATGAAAACTATGTTCCCAGTACAAGACTCTACCTGCCCCTTTGTCAGCTGTCTGTGGGATGACGTCTAGGAAAACCGGGTTTTGTTATTGTATAATGTGTAAAAGTGAGTTAAGAGTTAAGGCCTCCAATTTCAACCTAGGCCATCTTCTCTGTAGGAACTGCCAGTAGCCCTGGCTTGAAAGGCAGAGTCATCTCTTTCTTTGCCTGTAAATCTGTTTCCTGGTGGTTTCTCTGTCGTGTGCCATCTTTCATGATAAGCTGCTTAACTCCAGTTGGTCCCATGGTGCTCTTTGTAGCTCACTGGTCTCTGACCCCAGATGGGAATCCCCCAGATATCTCATTGCACGAGCGAGCGAGTGAGCACAAACTCAGATGACGTGTCTGTGGAAGGTGAGTGGGAGGGCGGAGCCTCATGCCTGACCACCCTCCCTCACTGTTGCTGCATGCCTACGGACATCCCGGGACAGGGTGCCCTGGAAACACGCCCCCAGCAAAGACACACAAACATGTACCCCGTTTGCCTGTGGAAGCCCGTGTCTGATGAGCCCCTCTGAGCCAAGAGCTGCCAAAGATAATACACTCATTCACCACGCAGGAGACACACTCTTTTCATTGAAAAGCGATGACATGACATTGAACTAGCTCCCAGACCTGCTCTGAATTATTCTCAGTGTGTCTGTGGCACAGAGACTCGTACACAGAAAACAAACACAGTAACCAAGAGGCTTCCCAGACCCTGCTTTAAAAAAACAAACAAAAAAAAAACAACAAAAACCAGCCAGTCTTGCATTCTTTCTGAATCTGTCTCGCTCTGTGATGTGCCTCCGTGTAAATGTTCTATGGGTTTAGTCTCACAAACCCCAGTAGATAATGAGGGGTGCCTATTTATGTCAGATTTACTGAAGAAAACCAGAAAGTGCAAAAAAAAAAAAAAAAAAAAAAAAAAAAAGAATCGTTCTATGGAGCTTCTGTAACCAGGAGGATAGCAGAGAGGACTATACTTGACAATCTGCAGGGTCTGGAGAAGCCATTTTGAGGATAACTCAGGGATGCAGAGACGGTCCTCCCAGGAGCCTGGGAAGTGCCTGCTGCAGTGACAGCTCCATTGGCCCTCGACTTTCCTCTAAGCCCAAGGATATTCTGGGTATCCTCCTGGGTAGCTGAGAACGGTGGTGCGTGTCCTATCATGAAGAAGGCTGAGTCAGGAGGATTGTGACTTCGAGGTCAGCCTAGGCTACAGAGTAAGACCTTATCTAAACAACAAAGCAAAACACAGACTGAGAGAGTAAGGAATGGTGGTGGTACATACCTTGTGTTCTCTCAGCACTCAGAAGGCTGAGGCAGGAGGATTATGACTTCATCGTAAGCCTGGAATACATGAGACGTTGAAGAAGAAAAGAAGAAGAGGGAGGGGAAGGGGAAAGAGGAAGAGGAGGAGGAAGAGGTTGGATCACAGAGTCTCAGGTTCCTTCCTGCTCTGAAATGTTGTGATTCTTACAAATAAAACATCAAATTACAAACTGGCCCTTCATCTCTAACTGCAGAGTGATCCTGAATAGTGCGACCAGGGGCCCTGCCATGCTGAGCCGATAGTCCCTATGGGAAGGGGACACAAGTTGTTAAGGACGGTAGCACGTATAGAAAAACATTCTGTGAGCAGGTGACTGGTGTCACACCCAGAAAAATGCAAATGATGAATCTACTTCTGCCCCAGGACCTGAAACAAGGACTGACTCCAGAAGCAAGATTCATGGACTTCTGTCTCTGGTTCAACTTGGGAAATCCTGACCTTTGGACGTGAACAGTACAGTGGGGGCCATGTTGAGCTACCACTCAGCATACAGCCACACAACCCTTCATAAACACCCACCAGGGGTGACATTAACCAGGGGCTACTGTGGTTGAGAATGCTCCCGAGTCCCCATTTGTATCTGTGCCAAGAGTTTTAAGTAGACAATGGTATCCTGTACCTTACACTCCATGTTTTAAGAACCATCAATAAACAAAGCAGTAGCCATTGCGAGGAAAAAGTGTATTTCACAGCCATTATAAAAGTACATATATTCAATAGTGGTGACATAAATATAGTCCTTACTCATGACCAAATCGTATGACTAAAATAGACTCTTCCTCCTGGACGTCACGTGACGACAGATCGGCCGTTCCCATCAGTAGCCACAGGCTGACTAGAATCCCAGGCAAAGACTCATTCATGAAGGACAGTCATGGGTCAAACAGACAATACACTCTGCACTTAAGAAAAGGATAGTCACATTTTCCGTATAAATATAATAAAACAATAAAGAATTTAACATTTCTTCTTTCACAGGTTTCCTAGACTCGTCTGTCAGGTGTTTATGTGTGCCCCCAGAACACAGCTTGTCTCCCTTCCTGCTCTCCCTTGCCTCTCAACGGGTCCACTACCCACTGAGGACTCAGGTGGGTACCCTGAGTTCAGAGTCCAAGGCACCAGTAGCAACGCAGTAGCAACTCGTCGTACATCTGGCGCTGTTCTAGAAGCATTTGAAGAATGGGAGACCCTTTCTCCACGAGCTAACACCAGCACAGACACACACACATATGAGAAAAGCAAACAGCCAGAAAAAGACATAAAGGGTTACGAGAAAGGGGGCGGGCACAGCACACAGGTACACATCCTACCAGCTTTGCAGAGCCAGATGCCTGCAGTTGGCAGTTATCTTAAAAGAAGGACTCTTCACCCGTCAAAACTCAAAACGCGTCACATCAAATGGAGAGCGTCTGTGGATGGTTCTCCTCTTCTCTGCTTAAAGAGTTCTATTTTCAGTGGCAAGTCCTGGAAGCTGAACGGAAGCCATGCTGAATGAAGAACATCATCAGCCCTGGGAGAGAAGACTGGCCTCCTCCTGTAACAGTCCTCCAGAGGGAGTCAGTCCTCCCCAGGGTTTAAGTAGTCCAGGTCTTACCAAATTCAGCCAGGACTAGAGCAGCTTTCTTCCAGGGTCAGCCAAATCTGTGTTCTCTTCTAATCCAGTCAGAGCTACGGGTAGCCGAAGGAAGCCGCCCGCCACCGGTACATGAGAGGCGGTTGATGCTATGCCTTATCCCTCACTGGCAGAAGCCAGCTTTGTGACTTCACAGAAATTTGTCCACTTTAGAATCGATGGACCAAGATGATGAACCTGGCTTCCTGGCTACAGCTCTGGTCTCTGACCACATCTGAAATAGTTAAAGCCCAGAAGATTCTGAGCTGTTCCATAACTCCTCTCCTAAACTAACTGTGGTCCAACCCGCACCAAGTCTTCCCCTCCTGACAACAGTACCCATTGTCCTCTGCTAAGTACCAGGGCCCAGGATGCACACAGAGACAGTCCTCCATCGAGTGCCAGCTGGACAGGATCAGACAACACCAGGTTCCACAAGAGACACACAGAGTGGCACAGTCACAAAACCGGAAATGCATCTTTGGTTCAATCCTGTACGGGAAGGTGCAGATGACAGCGTGGACTGAAAGCCTGTTTGGGGGACACTGTTTCCCTTGGGGACAAACCCGTCTGTGAGCGTGCTCCCAGGGGGCAAGCCTGCTCCTAGCTCCCAGCAGAGCAGCTAAGTTCTAACCGCGGCAGAACAGCACGGCGCAGCAAATTCCCTGCTTCTTGATGTCTCAACTCTGCTTTAAGAATCCTTTCTCTTTCTCCAGAACCATCTGGAGCTAAGTTCTATGCCTTCTGCTGCTGCCACAGTATAAACACAGGATGGCTCGGCTACTGTCCCTCAGGCAGGCAGGCAGGCCGCCATGGTCCAATGTTCCTCCTGTTACCACCCAAGCCAGCTTTTTGGCCATCTGAGCTGCAGCCTCTCAGAAAAAAAACATGAATTTGGTAAAAACTACTTTTCATCTGGCCAACTAGTTTTTGTTTTTTAATTGCTATTTTGAGCCAGATATGGGTATATACTTGTAATCTCAGCACTTTGGAGGCTGAGGCAGGAGGATCATGAATTTGAAGCCAGCTTGGGCTATTTAATGAGACCCTGTCTTTATTTAAAAAAAAAAAAGTTACTTAAATTTAATGACTTCATATAAAGAAAGATATCTTTGGACAAGTTCGTTCAATCCTCAGCAAGTTTCAACCCAAAAAGAAGAAAGGGGCAGGGGGAAAAGAGAGAGAGGAAAGAAAAATCTGTCAAAATGTTGCACAGGAATGAGCGTTTGCTTGAGGCTTCGTCTTCCTTCTGGGTTCTCGCTGCTGGGTTCCATCTCTGTCTGAGGCGCCAGCCCATCTTCCTCCCGGTCCAGCACTGTGACTCAGCACTCCGTAGGGTCTCACTGATAGGGGAAGAGAGGTTGCTTCCCTCTGTAGAGGGATCCCTAGGCTGGGTGAATGTCCTTACCAGAGAGTGGCACGGTCCCCGTGAGACTGTAACTGACCACTGAACGGTCAGTTACAGAACTGTCTGTGAGAGCGGTCGGTCTGTGAGAGACACACAGAGCGGAGGGAGGGGGAAACCTGGTACCAGTCTGGAAATCTGATTGGCCCAGTAGATGGAGGTGTGGTTTTTAGCTCTGAGCCCACTGGGGATCCTGGAGAGGGCTCAGTGATTGGTGATAGCAAAGAGAATCTCAGGCTGGAAGGTGCAATTCCCACAGTCCCCCCTCCCCCTCCCCCAAGTCACAGCATCTCAAAGGGTCCCTAAGTGAGTGTGTGGACTTTGAGACTGTGGACTTTAGCTGATACGAGCGTGGGACGTTGTGTGGCAGGAATAAAAGAATAAAGGATGCTCCCGTGAGGTTGTTCACCCATGCCCTGGTGCCTGCCTTTGTGGAGCTCTGTTCCGTGGCTCTCCTCACAGAGACCCAGAATCTTGCCATCCTAGGTTAACACTGGCCCTTGACACCGTCGGCCATGTCAAAGGAGAGGCTGGAGGGGGCTGTGGGCTGCAGAGGGGACATGCTGGCCTCCAGGGACCTCTCTGAGGAAGGCTGCAGGCTCTGGTGCCGCTTCCTCAGCATCTGTCCGATGCCCATCATGGGGAACCGTCCCCTGCTCTTCACACAGTTGGGGCTCCCCAGAGGCTGCAAAAGGCCATTGCTGGGAACCGGAGGCGGTGAACACACACCCTCCTCTTTCGGGGGGCTGTTCTTTTCTTCGTGGGCAAAAGAGACCAGCGTGGAATGCAGTGGAGTTTGGAGAGGTGAGGTACTTCCGGACAGCAGCCCCGGGGAGAGTGTCCTCTCACTAGAATTCCTATGAGCCAGGCTCACAGGCGAGCTCAGGATCCTATAATGGTGAGAAGGGGACAGAAGTTCTATGTGGTCCTCTCGATCCACGGACTCAAAGGAGCGAACCATGTCCAGCAGCAGGGGCTCTTCCTTGGGGAGGATGCTGGTACTTCCCAGCCCTGGCTGGTGAGGCTCTAGTTTCTTTACAATCCTTGGTGTCCTGGGAGGTGGGACAGGGATGAATTCCATGGAAGAAGAAGCCACACAATTGGAATCAGAGGTTTTTCGGAAAAGATTGCGGCAGACGAAGGAATCTATACACCAAGGAAACAAGACCATGAAAATAGGTTCGGAAAGAGCACACACACAGCCATTGGGTTCAGACCCTCCCAACCCCTACCCCCCACTCCCCACCCCAGCCACCAGCTTAACTGAGACAAGCAGGAGGAAGCAAACGGCCTTGGCTAGTCAGAGGAAGAATCAGCCAGAGCCCCCCACAGAACCCCACAAGTCTTTCTAGGGTATAGGAGGCACCAGGCTAGCCCAATTCAACAGCTACTCCATTTTGGTAACTGAAAATCCCAGAGGCACTGTCAAGAGGCCTTTGAATAGAGAGGTTTGCCTGCTCAATGGAACATCCACTAAAAACTAAAACGTCCACAGAGTCTGGCTTACTGAACACCCACATATCTTCCAACTGCTAACTATGGAAAGACTTGGGTCCCCTCAGATTCTTTCTTACAAGTTTACCATAGTTAAAAAAAAATGTAACAGAAAGTTTACCAGCTCAATTTCTTTCACTCTATAGTTTGGCAAAGACACACAGCTATTTCATCCTGCAGAATGAATGCTGCCATTGAAGACTCATCCATTCTGTCTTGTTTCCCTACACTCTGGCAACCGCATTCCACCTGCAGCTCCATGAACTTGGTCATTCTAGGGACACACATAGTCTCATAGGATTTCTGAACTTTGAAGACTGACTCTTCCCCTTAGCGCAAAACCTTCCGGGATCAACCAGGCTGTAGGGGCCCCTCCTTTTTCAAGCCTCCCTTGTGGCTTTAAACTCAAGGCAGCCTCGTCAACTTCAAACAGAACTGTGTAGCAAAGGCAACTAGCCAGTGGCCAGACTTTCCATCTCGAGTTGGCATTGACCAGCATCCGGGTTTGTGAACTGTCCCAGGAAAGAGAAGGAAACCCCCTCCAGAGGCTCGACACTTAGGGGAAAGAAAGCCAAGCTCATGAAGAATCAGCTCCATCCACCTCAGGGCCTTTTCACTGAGTAACGTTTTATGGCCCAGCTGCAGGAGCAAGCACTGCCCAGTGGGAGTGGCTTCGGGAGCAGCCAAGGGCTTCGAGAATCTTTCTTCCCCACGGAAATAAATCTCCTCAGGCAGCAGATGCCTGGGATGTGGCAGCAGGAAGATGTAGGATTTCATTAATGGCTAATCTTGTCAGTGATCTGGATGGCGCACGAGCATGGCCTTCCTGCCCAGTGCTATGTTCTGTGAACCAAAACCGGCTGGGCTCTGAGAAATGGGGGGCTAGGAGCTGCCACCCCAGAGTCCCACTAAGCAGAGCAGATGACCACACCCGTCCCTGAGCCTCGGGATCAGATGCTTTGACCTCTATAAATAAATAATAAAACCTCGGCAACCGACCTATATAGAGAGAGCACTCTTGTCTCAAGATCCCATGTTAGGACACCCCCAGTCTCCTTCCCGGGGTGTGTGTGTTGGGGGGGGTGGATTTCTCTCATGCATTTCAAACCTGAGCCATCCAGGAACGATCACATGTATCAGTTATCAACAATGGAATGAATTCTGAATTGGACTCCGTGGGTTTATTTAGTAGCTCTAACAGCCGGTGGCTATTACAACTAAGGGACTCCAGGAAGACCTCTGGCCCACAACCAACCCGCAGAGCTGGGACTTGAACTTGGGTCGGGAAATCCCACCCCCACTCCAGAACCCACACACACTTGAATGTCTCATGGGGCCATGTTTCCAATAAGTCTACACCCCAGCACCCGCTTTTGCCTCTGCCCCCTGCTCTCATCAATCTATCCCATTGGTTCCTGCATTCTCAGGTACTCATCCTAGCCCAGAATGTGGTGTGTGCCTGTCTTTGAGGCTGCACATCTCCCTCTATTCTTACACCCCAACCTGCTTCTGTGACACCTTATGCCCTGACCTCCAGTCCCACAATGCCATGCATGCAAACCTCTGCCCCTGCATGCTCTGGACCTGCAGACTCTCATACCACAACTATCTATCTGATGACAGTTCCTACAGTACCATGTACCCCAGCCTCGGCTCCTACAACACTAATTTCCGTTCCAATTTCTGCCTCTACAGTTCTTTATACCTCAAATCTTCTTCCACAGTCCCGAGCACTCTGATGGCCTGCTGCCATATCTCTGTGTCTGCTCCTTTTACACCGTGTACCTGCAGTGCTATGTACCCTATCTCTGTTTTCATCATACTGCGCGCACCCACCTCTGTCTTCTCAAATCCTGCACAGGTGGTCTACCCCGCTGCTTGGCCTGAGTCCCTTGGCCTTGGATGTACCAATGGCACCTTTCCAGCGGCACAGTCGCCTCTGCTCTGAGCCCACACAGCCACACGCACACAGTGAGCTGAGCGGGACAGTGGAGCTGACTCACCTTTGTCGGGGAAGCCTGACTTGGAGGCCTTCCGGTCTTTGAGCAGGGCTTTGGTATTCTGGATCTGTGTGATTAGTGAGGGTGACGGCTGTTTGTGAGAAGGCAGGTTCTTGTCCAACTTCTTGGAGAACGGTCGGTGGAGAAAATCACCTCTTTTTTCTTGTTCTTTGGGCTTTTTATCCTTCAAAACAAAGGGAACACACCTAGTCAGACACCCACAAGAATACACTCGAGGCTTCATCTCTGAAAAAGTCATCCAAAGAGATGAGAGGTTCTCATCTTTTAAATGTTGTATGCTTACCCACGTGTGGACTGAGGAGAAGGCTGAGGTCTAGCCTGTGCTCCAGAGAGCCAGCTCCCTCTGCCCGGGAGCAAGTGAACCTGGACTCTCTCTAGCTCTCTTACACTACACTGTATCAATATGTTCCAGAGTGGCCAAGGCCATGCTATGTGATTGGGTATTCTGGAAAATTCTGAAGGAACTAAGGAGCAAACAAGCCAGAGTTTTAAAGACCTACTGTGTGCGTTTGAAGTATTGCCATGGTTAAGCATGGTGTGCAGACCTATGATTTCATTATTCTGAGGCTGAGCAAGGAGGATTTCAGGTTCAAGGCCAGCCTGACCTACATAGTGAGACCTGGCTGGGGTTAATCTTGACCTTCAACTTGACTGGATTGAGCAACGTGTAGGGGCTTTACAAAGCCTACTTCTGGCGGTGTCTATGAGGGCAAAACAAATCCTGAGGCCCTTAGCCCATGAGTGGCTGATCTTATCTGTGTATCAGTTTATGGCCTCAAAATTAGAATGGAAGGTTAGGGAAGAGGTGAAATTTAGGGAGGCAGGGCTTGGTTGAGAGAAAGGCCACTGAGTGTATGTTATTGGCAGTTATATTTTGCCTTGGCCTTTTTCCTAATATCTGTTTGCTTCCATCTGCCATGATATGACCATCTCTGCTCTGCCCTTACCCCTATGGTCTGAAAACTCTGAAATTAGAAGCAAGATAATTTATCCTATAAGTTGTTTTTTCATATAGATAGCACAACAGTGAAAAATTCCAAATAGACCGTGTCTCAAAATACTAAATCCATCTATCCTTCCATCCATCACCAAGTGGTACCCTGAGATCCTAACTGCATCAAAGACCTTGCAAACACAGAGATAGCTGCTTTCATTTAACATGAGGTCCGGCATGTTTAGTCTAAACACTAAAGAGCCAGAGAAGTCCTGGTGAGTTTCTAACCCTCGCTATAGCCTAAGCATGGGAGCACTTACGTATAGACCTGAAACTTGAATGGATAGTGCCATGGTTTTGAGCTGTAGATTCTATCTCTATAGAACCAGATCCTAATCCCTCTAATGGGAGTGGACTTGACTGATTTGCCTTCAGCCCCACAGCCTCTGGCATTGAGCCAGGCACTTAGAACCAGCATTATAAACAGCAATTGGGAGGGAGAAAGGGTCAGTGGAAACGGAACTGATTAAAATTAATTGAGTTCAAGTTTCTGGGAACAGTGGAGCCACTAAACAACTGCAGAAGGAGAAATCCTTTCACTGGCCCTGATGACGACACCGATATTTACTGTTAAACACGGGCAAGGCATCCTTGATCTTGCCCTGGGTGAGGGACAGGCAGCTTTCTACATTCTTTTTTCCCTTTAAGTTAAACAGTATTTGCAATTGAGGGAGCTCATCAATTTTTCATTTATGAGCTGAAGAGCTTTGCAAGGAAGTGTCTCTTGGCACTTTCACCAACATGCCCTTCCCAACAAGGATGCCCGGTTCTTTTGCAGAGAGCTCGTTGTGAGTGGGTCACCGATGAGAGAGACTGGAAGCGAGGATTCAGGGTCCTCAGTGCCACTCCCGGGGGTGGAAACTCCTGAGATATAACCCTTAACCAGTGAGGGGGTGAGAAGTAAGGAGAGCAGCTCACACAGATACCATAGGCTCCTTCCTCAGCAGCCGACACTGCTGCCATTACTAAGGTCACAGGGAGCCTGTGATGAGGGACAAGCCTGGGATGGTCCAGGGACTCCTCCTGAACTGACTGAAAACTCAGTGATTCACAGCCCTCATCGGTACTATGCACTCCACATGGCCTAGGATAGGGTCAGGCGGTGGCAGCTAGAAGAGACTTAGTTACCATAGGAGCAGCCTCCCAATAAACGAAGAATCTCCACTGTGCTTCCAAACACACGGTCCCTTCCACCACACCGTGATGCAGCAAGAAGGACCCCACCCCACCCCCAAACACTGGCATCCAGAAATGTTAGAAATGAACCTCTCTTGTTCATAAATTATCTGGCCTCAGGCATTCTATTGTTAACAACAGAAAATGCACCAAGACATCCAGATTGCTACAAGTTGTGTTGCAAGTGACCATGGGAAGGCAGGCAGGAGGTAATCACAGGTCTCTACTGCTCTCTGCCACTCTGTTTCTATGAAACACAAATGGTCATGTTCTACCTGTTCTAAAGCAAAGGAGAACAAGCTTTTATAGCAAACGCACAGACAGACAGACAGACAGACAGACAGACAGACAGACAGACACAGAACCTCATGAATAGACAAAAATAGAAAAACACACACATATACGCAGACAGACAGAGCCACATAGATACACACACAGATAGATAGATACATATAGACCCAAACAGATAGAAAGACAGACACACAGCCAGACACACACAACACAGATGGGCAGATAGACACACACACACACACACACACACACACACACACACACACACACACACGGTTAGACCTTTTCATTTGCCTATTTTCTCCAAAAGACATCCCCTAGGGAGCAGCCTGCTAGCAATATCTTATGAAACAGGAAGTAATCTTCAGAGAAAAATAGATGGTGCTATGCCTTCTGAAGGCATGAGCCCCGCCTACCAGAGCTGAGGCTGGCAAGGACCTGCTTTCCCTGATTCTCCTTGGTCAGGGTCCCCTAGCATCCTGAGGGCTAAGGAACTGCTGAAGAAAATCACCATCTCGACTCTGAGCACCCTTCCCTTTTAACCCACAGGAAAGCTTCATATCACCAAGGGAGACCAGAGGAGACCACATGAGGTAGATACAAACAAGTGTGTGTGTGTGTGTGTGTGTGTGTGTGCAAGTGCAAACCAGATAGACACCAGTTGATATCAGTTGCTGTTTTCGATCATGCTCTGTTTTATTTACAGAATCAGAGTCTCTCATGTCTCTCATCAAGCTTGGGGAGCATAGGTTTGGCTAGGCTAACTAGCCACCTCTGGGGGTCCTCTGTCTGAGTGCTGAAATGATGGTTTACCATTCAGTGGAAGAAACCAACATCAACCAAGTGTTCAGAGACAGATGGGAATCCACTCTAGCAGCCAACCTGAGTGGGAGGCCTGTTCCTCAGACTCTAAGCCCTGAAGCTCCAGAAAGCTGGCCCTTTTAGATTCTGCCTTCCTGACTGCCCACAGAGGCATGGCAGTCACCCGTGAACGACAGCCATGGTCATAGCTTGGGCAGTTGAATCCATCCCTGGCTCTCTGCAATGTACTGTGTGACCCTGAGCAACTACCATCGCCTCCAGAGACGTGTATCTCCGTCTTTAATCAAAAGTGTGGGTCCTTCTCACCTCTGCAGGCATAAGCAAGAATCCATCCTGCACCTGCAAGCTGATCAGATTGGCAGTTTGACTAACAGGGACAGACCTTCTATCACGCCAGGCTGAGGGGGAGTTGCCCCTTGAGAAACTGACTTCTCTCCCATACTCAGGGTGAGCCCTGGTGGCTGAGGGCAGCTTAAGACGATCCCTTCAGCGCATAAATTCAAGTGAAACTCACCAGGAGCTTGACTGACCATAAAGGAGCTTCACCTGTTCTAAGAAGGAGTGAAGTATCCACACTTTGGTCTTCCTTCTTCTTGAGTTTCATGTGTTTTGCAAATTGTATCTTCAATATTCTAAGCTTTTGGGCTAATATCCGCTTATCAGTGAGTGTATATCATGTGTGTTCTTTTGTGAATGGGTTACCTCACTCAGGATGCTAACCTCCAGATCCATCCATTTGCCTAAGAATTTCATGAATTCATTGTTTTTAATAGCTGAGTAGTACTCCATTGTGTAACTGTACCACATTTCTGTGTTCATTCCTCTGTTGAGGGACATCTGGGTTCTTTCCAGCTTCTGGCTATTATAAATAAGGCTGCTATGAACATAGTGGAGCATGTGTCCTTATTACAAGTTGGAACATCTAAAATATCCATGGAGGGAGTTACAGAGACAAAGTTCAGAGCTGAGACAGAAGGAAGGACCATCCAGAGACTGCCCCACCCGGGGATCCATCCCATATACAACCACCAAATCCAGACACTATTGCATATGCCAGAAAGATTTTTCTGACAGGACCCTGATATAGCTATCTCTTGTGAGGCTATGCCAATGCCTGGAAAATACAGAAGTGGCTGCTCACAATCATCTATTGGATGCAACACAGGGCCTCTAATAAAGGAGCTAGAGAAAGTACCCAGGAGCTAATGGGGTCTAAAACCCTATAGGACGAAAAACTATATGAACTAACCAGTACCCCCCAGAGCTTGTGTCTTAGTTGCATATGTAGCAGAAGATGGCCTAGTCGGCCATCATTGGGAAGAGAGGCCCCCCCTGGTCTTGCAAAGATCATATGCCCCAGTACAAGGGAATGCGAGGGCCAGGAAGCGGGAGTGGGTGAGTTGGGGAGCAGGGTGAGAGGAGGGTATAGGGGACTTTTGGGATAGCATTTGAAATGTAAATGAAGAAAATATCTAATTTAAAAAAGAGAGAGATTTAAAAAAAAGAGAGAGAGAGGAGCTTCACCTGGCTGCTCACAGCGTGAGAGCCACTTGCCCACCCCCACCCTACATGGCCAACATTCCCAGATGTCATTAGCCAGTCGGTATTGGTTCCTTAGTGCCTATCATGCTAGAGAAAGCTACATTTGGTTGCTCATAGATCCAGGAGTAAAAGTCAGAGAGACAGAGTAAGTTCTGCATAGTAGCACCAAGCCGCCATCTGAGGGGGAACCTGATCAGCTATGGACAGGATTCTGGGCAGGATAAGGAAAGATGGTTGCAGGGGCTGGTTCAGGGGAGACTGGCTGATGCTCAGGGTCACGTGACAGTTAACTCCATGTGTCAGCTTGGCTAGAGTGTGGCCAACACCGGCGTAAACGCTGCTGCAAAGGGTATGTTTAGGTTCTTCAGCATCCACATCAGCTAAGGACGGCCGATGGTCCTCCTAATGTGCTATGTCCCATCCAATCATTTGAAAGCCTTAAGACGAGAACCAGCAGGCTTGGAGAGCTGGCTCCGTGCCTCGGGATGCTCGCCACCCAAACTCCAGGACCAGAGTTTGGATGTTAGCACTCATGTAACAAGCCAAGCGTGGTCTTATGCATATCTGTAACCTTAGTGTTTTGAGAGCACCAAGACAAGAGGATTTCTGGGGCTTTCAGCCAATCTGAAAAACCAGATAGAGGCTCAGGAAGAGACCCTGCCTCAAAAGAAGAAGGCACAAAATGATAGAGGAAGCCACCCAGTGCACTCTAATGGTCTCCCTAGTATACACGTACATGCACATACACCACACACACAAGAATGAAAAAGATGGCTCTTGGTCTGTCTGTCTATCTTTCTACCACATCTCTATTTTCATATGTGTATGCAAGTGAGAGAGAATGCATCTCTCTGGAGAGCCTGCTAACCCATTAGAGATCCCAAGTTCTTACCTGCACAGCGTGGAATTCAAAGTCCCTCGTCCAGGTATCCAGGGAGGCCTGTGGGGAACACCAGTTCTTGTCAATTCAAGAAGCTACATCTATTCCATCTTCCCAGAACCCTACCCACCCCGCCCTCAGGGCTCCCCCGATGGAAAATTAATCATTTCAATGTTCGCAGTAAAGAATCAACTTGAACTGCCATGTGAGGAGAGAGCAGGTGTCCTGACTCACATGCAAAGTTATTAAACACTAAAGCTCAGAAGGGAGGCGTGCTCTCCTGGCAAAGCAGCAGTTCAACGTGTCTCTCCAACAGTGATGACACCCAGGGACACAGCACCCAGGTCAAGAAGCAGATCCCACCCAGCACCCAAGAGGCTCGCCTCAGACTTATCCCCAGCTCAAACTCTCTTCCTAACATATTAATTCAACTTTGCTTGCTAATTATGTGTATGGAGGCACACGGTGGCACGCATGTGGAGGTCAGAGGAGCCCTCATAGGGCTGGATCTTTCCTTCCACCATGTGGGTTCTAGGGAGCAAACTCTGGTCCTCCAGTGGCAAGTGCCTTTCCCTGATGGGCCACATCTGGCTGGCCCTTCTTCCAGGTTCTTTGTCCCCAGTGTAGCCACCATTTTAATTGCACCAGAAGCACAAACTGCTTGACCTGACTCCAAACTGTCTTTTCTCATATATATATATATATATATATATATATATATATATATATATATATATATATATATATATATGTGTGTGTTTGACCATGTTTCCCTCTTCCCCAGTCATACCCACCACCCAATTTTATGTTCTCTCTTTCTCTTAAAAATCAAAACAAACAAACAAACAAACAAACAAAGCCATAGAGTTCATCGTGTATTGTAACACTCCATTGGAGAAAATGGATTTTCCCTTTGGCAGCTGGCATCAATTGCAAATAGCTCCTTGTCCATACTTTATTTTATGTGTTTGTATATGTGTGTCTGTGTAAGTTCACAAACATCATGTGTGTGAAGGTGCCCATGGAGGACAGAGGACAGCTTCAGAGCCTCTGAAACTGGGGTTACAGGCTGTTGTGTGACTCCATGTGGGGTGCTGGGGACAGCATGGAGTCCTCTGCCAGAGCAGTAACTGCTTTACTGACGAGCCATCTCCCCAGCCCCAAGTCAAGGAGATTTTTACATAAGTCATAAACTGAACACCTTAATATTTACCTTTAAAGTAATCATCCCCACAAGTTAACAATATTTCTAGAACCACAGAATACAGCCTTGTTTTGAGTCAGGTATTTAGAGCAAATAATTGAGTTAAATCAAGTTTATCATGGACACCCATCTGCAATATGGCTGGTGTCATTGTCAGACATTGGACATGTCTGAGAATGCATAAGAAGGAAGCCAAGCAGGGAAAACCAACAGCAACCATCAGACGCCAGAGAAAGCCCTGGAGTAGCTTCCCTCTCCTAGCCCTCAGGAGGAGGCAGCCCTAAGTCGCTTTGACCTCTAGAACTGAGAGGTGTGATTTGGTACAACAGTCAGGTCAGAAGAATCCAGTCCCCTGCTGCCCCATGACCTCAACCTTGTCTGGAGAGACACCCCTACACACACACACACACACACACACACACACACACACACACACACACTTCTAGTTCACATTTTATAAATCAACATTTTAAGAGATTTTTTAAACAAAAAAAAGTTTTTATACCATACTTATTTTTAAGATAGGTTCTCTCTGTGTAGCCCTGGATGGCCTGAACTCACAGAGGTCTATAGGCAATGCCTCCTAATTTCTGTGTTTAAAAGCATGCTCCATTATATGTATCACATTTGAAGCCATTTATAACAAGTAGTTTAAAATGATGACTATCCCATCTCATTCCACTGGGCCCCCGGGGGGGGCTCTTTTGGATACCACACATTAGTGTTTCCAAGTGAGATACGTGTCTTACCCACATGTTTTTTTTTTAAGAGACTGGGACCCTCTATATAGTCCTGGCTGACCTAGAACTCACATGTAGACAGGCTGGCCTCCAATTCACAGATATCCACCTGCCTCTGCCTCCCGAGTACTGAAATCAAAGACAAGCACCGACACGCCCGACTGTGTGTTCCAATTCTACAGAGCAGTCTTTGCCTTTTTACGTGAAGAAGAATAATTTTTAGTAGCATAGCACTGTAATCCCCAAAGGGAAGCTTTGAAAATTCAATTAGGCTTATTTGTCCTCTAGTAGAGAAAAGAACAGAAATGAGGAAATAAAAGAGGCCACCCGCACACTCAGAGCACAGGACACCACAGCTTCATGACGTCCGAGGAGGATGTGGCCCTCCAACCAACCCCCCCCCATGAATTGCAACCTCACACTCCATCGCCTGACCCCATCCACCCTCACCCCAGCATTTTCTCCCCCCCTCCCATGCCAGCCAATGGCAACTAGAGTAAAACCCAGGCACTCCGAGAGGCTGCAGTGAAGCCTGGGCCATCTAAGACCTTCCTAGAACATTTTCTATCCAGCCCCGCTCCAGTCTCTCGGTTCCAACAGAGATGAGTGGGGTATCTAGTAATGTACTCTGATTCAATTAGCAGAAGTAATACTGCACATCAGAGAAACAAATGGATCATAGAAAACTGAGATGCAGTTTGCCCATTAGTGCTCCTATTTAAATCCTAACTGTTCAATATTTCAACAAATGTTTCAAACGTTCGCCATGTGTTCTCTGGCCAAGTGGAAATAACCGTCAGAGAAAAGGAGTCTGAATGAGAGATGGGCCTTTTTCCCAACAGGGCTCTGGCTCTTACAGGCACAGCCGCAGAAGGCTGGGTGCGAGAGCGGTGCAGACAAAAAGACGGGGGCAGGGAGGCCTGGGGGACACTCCGGGTACATGCACTTTTTATTTTTTAATTGAATGCATACCTAGAATTGAATTCTGCATGCTCCAGACTCCAGCAGAGTGAGCGGTCTAGTGATACTGCCTCTTGCTTCTGATGCAGGGAGTGACCTAAGGGTTGCTCTGGGACTGTTTAACCTCTTCCGTTTCTGACACAAGGCAAGGGGCTTTTCATTCTCTCCTTTGTTTACTTAGCAAATATTTCCAGAGCATTTCCACCATGGCAGGAACCATGCAGGCTCCTGGGATGCTAACATAATCCTTGCTTTTGTGGAACTCATGGACCAAACTAGGAGAGTCGTTTGTTCATCCGGTGACTCCCTCAAACAAACGAAAAGGTGCTGAGACCAGCCCCATACAACAGAACGCTGTACAACAGCTGCCTTGGAGAGAATGGGGACCCAGCAGCCGACGTCAGAGAAAGGCAATTGTCCTGGGGATCTGGCCATACCTCCATATCTGAAGACACACAAGTACTGACTGGGCAAAGAAAGTGGGGAGAAGATTCAGGAAGAATGAACAGGGTAGGCAGCGACGAAAACAAACCTCTTAGCCCGGGAGAAGTGGACACAAAGCAAGAGAAAGACTGCGTTTCTACTGGGTGTGAGGCCAAGACATGGGGCCAAGGCAAAGCAAGTGACTCGCACATAGGTGGCCATGTCTTGGAGCCGCCAAAGGCTTCAAGGACAGTGACAAGCCCACTCTGGCTACTGTGTGGAGAAGAGAATGATGAGTAGCTATGAGGGAACCAGAAGGACATGGCCAAGCCTCCAGGAGAAGAAGGAAGGAAGCCGGGAGCAGGTGGAAGATAGGGGCTATGGGGCTCACGGTCACAGAGCAAGACTTTGGGAGGGGCTATATTTTCAGATACATACTGTTTTTCTACTCTATGCCCCTAGGGAGGACAAGACGTCCTCTAAGGAGGATAAGTTACTTAGCAGGACTTGGTGAGGGGCTGTCTTTTCAAGATGGATACTGTGTTTCTACTCAATGCCCCTGCTGATGGATCCTGTGTTTCTACTCTATGTTCCCAGGGAGGATTCAGCCTCCCCTGAGGACTACACGGGGAAGGGCAACGTGGGGTAGGAACTGGGGTAGGCCTACAGCTCAGAAGCGTCTGGCTCCAGTCTACTCTCCTACCCTCAGCCTAAAAGCCTGGCATGGGTCTATTGCTCAGGGTCTGCTGGCCCATCCTCCCAAAGGCCTTTCTCCATCTTTTTTATCCTAGAGATTCACAGCTTGTCTCAGACAAAGGAGGCAATTAATTAATTTCCTCTCCCCCAGCCCTTCTCTGACTCATTCCCTCAGCCTCTCTCAGCCCAGCCCTGTGTCCTCCCACAGAGGCCAAGTTCTCTCCCCTTCTATCCCAGAACTTCTGTGATAGAGACCATTTCCGCTTTTTCTGTCTCCCCTAATCCATGCTCGGGGTTTTCTGCCTTCTCTGCTTCCTCAAAGCTGCTCACCCGGCATCCTTAGGACAGCTGTGCAGCTCTTCGACTTCTGCCAAACCATTTCCCCAGTTCCTCAGGCATCCCCCTCACCAACACCATCCCCCCCACTAGTTCTCCCTCCTCCTCTGTTTTTTTTTCCCTCCCCTGCCCCGAGGCTTGGTCTAAAGTGGACAGTCAATAAAGCCCAGCCTCCACCTTCAGTGTCTGCCCCATTCCTGAGCTCCTGTAACATTCACACTCAGCCCTCAGAATGTTGGCCTTAGACAGAGCCAGGCTAACCCCATTGTCAAGATGAGAATTTGATATAGAAAAGGAGGGTGTGGCCATAGTCTGGAGGGGGAGACCTTTTTGATTGCTTCTTCAGTGTACAAATTCTTGAGTTTGCCATAAAGTTCCACTGACAGGGTCTTAGCCACTGACAAACTCTCTACAGGGAAGAGTTTTGTCTCCTTGGAATGAAACCGAGTAAAAAGAACCCCCGGGGAACCCTGGTGGCCAGGAAGCCCTGGATATCTGGTGCTGGGTTTGAAAATCCTCGACAAAACCTCTTCACAATGTGTACCTTTGGTCCGAGTTTGTAGCAATCTGAGCTGTCCGATGGTACTAGTTTTGACTAAATTCCAGAGGCTCAGTGGTTTGCTCTCAGGTACACTGCAGGTCATCTCAAGGCCCTGGCGATATCTGGCTGGAAAGCTCACTCCTACCTAGAGCTTCCCTTGCTCTTCGCCCACCTCTTCCTTCCCACACCAGCTGGGCCATTTGGCTGTATCTTGAGTACCCTGTGTTTTGGCTCCAACTGTGCAAAGGGTTCATCTAGATGGATTTCAGAATGAGCCACCGAGCAGACTTCCAAGTCTGCATATCACAGAGATGCCTGAACATCAAGA
This sequence comes from Mus minutoides, assembly GCA_902729485.2. Lineage (NCBI taxonomy): Eukaryota > Metazoa > Chordata > Mammalia > Rodentia > Muridae > Mus > Mus minutoides. The sequence goes on along the minus strand of LR749590.1, from coordinate 39,492 downwards.
TTTTCTGCAGCTCCTCTCAGAATAGCCAAGCCACGGAGCCAGCGCTGTCCCACAGCTGAGGCATGGGGGTAAGGAAGATGTGCTCTATATCCTGTCTAGAAGGCCAGAAGGTTTGGGTTGGGTTTTGGTTGTTTTCAGCTACAAAGAATAACAAAGTTGTGTTCTTTGCAGGAAACTGAGTGAAGCTGGGGAAAATCATATTAAGTGAATCAAGCCAGGCTCAGAAGACAAACACCATGTCTCTCTGGTGTGCGGGCCCTAGATTTTCCAGAATACACATAACCACATATGTATACTCCATGAAAGTAGGAGTGAAGATGTGTGGGGAAACAAAGGGTTAGTTCTTCCTTTCAGGGAGAAAGGAAGGGGGTGGGGCAATGCAGGAAATACTCCCAAAGTCTATGTACTTTCATGAGATGTGTTTATGTAAAGTAACACTAAGTATAATGTATAAAATGGAAATTTAAAAGCAAAAGGCCTTAAGCAAATGTCATTAGCAGACCAGGGGAAAAAAATTACTAGAGTCTTGCCTCCCCAGACTGCATGCCAGTGGTCTGTGAGCTACACCGAACACCCAGACGTGTAAATGTTCCTGGTGATATGTGTTACAGAAGGCCTGTGGTTTGGAGACTGAGGAATGTTGGCTCACTGTAGATCAGCTCTCCAGGACTCAGCTGTAAGGTCCTCTGCTATTTCTGTGTCCTACAGTGTGATGATCTGTATATGCTTGGCCCAGGGAGTGGCACTATTACATGTGACCTTGTTGGAGTAGGTGTGTCACTGTGGGTGTTGACTTAAAGACCCTCATCCTAACTGCTTGGAAGACACTCTTGTCCTAGTGGCCTTCAGATGAAGATGTAGAACTCTCAGCTCCTTCTGTGCTAAGTCTTCTTGGACACTGCCATGCTTCCCCCATTGATAATAATGGACTGAACCTCTGAACCTGTAAGCCAGGACCAATTAAATGTTGTCTTTTATAAGACTTGCCTTGCTCATGATGCCTGCTCACAGTAGTAAAACCCTGGCATACAGTAACTGACTTTCTTTCCATTCTTCCCTAAAATGGACTAAGAGCCCTTGAATTTGCTTCGGGGCCACTCACCTCATAGGGCTCCTTGGTGGCTCTGCACTTCTCTATCTGGTAGAGCTGGGTCTTGTAGCAGATGCTATCTTGGATGTCCGATTTCTTCCAGAGAAAGAAATAAGAAGCATAACTTAAGTCTTGGGAAATAGAAACGTCCATTACACAGTCACGAATTTTTTTTTTTTCAACTAGTGCTTAGCTGAGAAAATGTCAAAAATGGCGGAAACACCAGTGAGCTGTGGTATAGAGTCTTATCCCAGTACTGAGTTCGAGGAGAACCCAGAGCCCAGGAGACTCAGATAGCCTTGGGCAGGGCTCTACTCTCTACTGGGTCTTGGCTCTCTCATCTGCTCAGTGTTTACCATCAGAGGAGAAAGCAGGAACCAACTCCTTAAGCTGGGAGAACCAACTACCTACCACACTGAGTAGGAAGCAGCCTGCTTGCTTATTGTAGAACCGGGCTGAGAATGTAGCCCAGCTGGTAGAGAGTGTGCCTAGAACTTGGAGCTCCGAGTTCAATCGGCAGCACACTGGCTACACCTATAATCCTAGGACGTATGAAATGAATGAAGGATCAGAAGTTCAAGGTCATCTTGGACTACATAGAAAGTTTGAGACTAACCTGGGACAGGAGACCCAGCCTCGTACGTAAACAAAACAAAACAAAAATAGCTTGGGGTGATGGGATTACATCACCCCAAGGAGAGCCACAGCAAGCCACAGTGGAAGCCATCGAAGGAGGCAGTTTAAAATATGTATCTCTTGATAAAAGAAGATTAAAAAAAAAAGCAGAAGAGAAAGGAAGACAAACACAGAGAGCTGGGTATGCTAGTTCACTGGGCTGGATTTGAAAAACACACACGGGTTTTTGGTGATTGGCCAAGATAACTGGGACAGTGCCTAAAGGCAGTTAGATGAGCCACATCTGGACATCGCTGTGTGGACCAGCTGCAGCCATAGGCAGAGACCAGTTCACTCCACTTGCCTAGAAGACAGGTTCTTATACCAGGTACATCTTACGATCAAAGAGTCAAGTGTTCCTGCTCAGGAAAACCAAACCCTGCTCCAGTGAGAACTAATTGCATGGTCTGGGTTTCCAGGGAAGGCTTTCCACTGGACAAAGCCACAGTCAGCTTTGCAACACCTAAAACGGATGCTAGACAAAGCTGAAGAGAGGGAAAGACAGCAGAAGGCAAGGATCCCAGGCTAAGCAAGACACAGCCTGAGAGTTTCTGACACAAGGTCCCTCTTGCTTGACATGAACTATGGGACAGTGTCAAGACAGTATGAGTGACGGAAATTCCTAGGTGTAAATGTGTAAGTAGGCACAAGCACCCTTCCATCTGTGGTAGTTTGGAGATGCTTGGCTCAGGGAGTGGCGCTATTAGAAGGTGTGGCCCTGCTGTATTAGGTGTGCCACTATGGGCATGGGCTTTAAGACCCTCATCTTAGCTGCCTGGAAGGCAGTATTTTCCTTGAAGCCTCTGAAGATGTAGAACTCTCAGCTCTGCCTGAACCATGCCTGCCTGGATGCTGCCATGCTCCCACCTATTGATACTGGACTGAATCTCTGAACCTGTAAGCCAGCCTCAATTAAATGATGTTCTTATAAGAGTTGCCTTGGTCATGGTGTCTGTTCATAGCAGTAAAACCCTAACTAAGACACCATCTAACCTTGAAAACCACCCAAAGACCCAAATCACCTGAGTCTGTAGCAACATTATTCAGTAATACATGAAATTAAGACTTTCCCTACACATTGGCTCCATCAGGACACTCCAAAATTTCTGAACAGCATTCATTATTTGAATAAGAAAATCAGTGTGCAATACTCTTCTTATTTGGAAACCATTCGAAAGATTAACTTTTAACCTCTCGCATGCTGTCCAAATGGTATCACCCAGAACCTTAATGAGTGAAGAAGTTGTATGAAGGCATCTATAATAATATGCATATTTATGATTCATCAAGGGCCATTGTACCAATGCACCATCTGCATTATAAAATACACAGTAAATCAGGAATTTAAAAGGATAAGATGAGAAAGAGACTTGGAAATGGTCTCTTTTTATAGAAGAGAAATAAAGAACAGCCTCAAGTCTCTCTTAGGTTCTTCTAATGAGAGCAGAGAGCCACTTATCGTTGTTCTTATTATTATTATCATCATCACTTAATAAATTAACAGAATATACTGCAGTGGTTTGAGTGTGCTTCTTGGAAGTTTGCCCTCAGGAAGCCTGGTCCCTCATATGTCAGTATTAAAAAGGGGTAGAGCATCTAACACAAAGAGGACCAATATAAGATAATGAGGTCATCAGGACTAACATGGAAGGGACTAGTATTGTCTTACACAGCGAGTCAGTCACCAAGAAAGTGCACTCTTGGAAGGAAGGCCACCTCACTCAGTTGGACCCTCCAGCCTGAAGTTATTCCCCTTCTCTGGCAAGTCATGACAAAGAATGGGGATATACCCCAGAGGCTAGGGCATGAGCCTCACTTTCACTTTCCAAAGTATGGGCTCAACCAAGCCTTTTTCAAAGATGCACACACATGCATACAACACAAACATGTACACATACATACACACACACACACACACACACACACACACACACACACGTCCTCCTTGCATGTATGTCTGCATGGCAGAAGAGGGCACCAGATCTCATTATAGATGGTTGTGAGCCACCATGTAGTTGCTGGAAATTGAACTCAGGACCTCTGGAAGAGCAGGCAGTGCTCTTAACCTCTGAGCCATCTCTCTAGCCCCCAAACCTCTTTAAGTGAGTGTCTAGCCCCTATATATATTGTATATATTTCAACTACATATCAAAGTTTGATTACAGATCCTGAGTAACTAACTGTCTGTTTACACCAGGCTTATCTATGGGCATGTCTGTGAGGAACCATCTTGATTATTAATTGATGTGGAGGGCACACACACTGTGGGCAGTGCCTCCCCTGAGCAGGTGGTTCTGAGCTCCATAAGAAAGTTAGCAAGTTAGAATACAAGCCACCAGTGCCGTTCCTCCATTGGTCCTGCCTCCAGCTCTTACCCTGACCACCCTGGATGGTGGACTACGACTTGGAAATATAAATAAACAAACCTTCTCCTCCCTGAGTTGTTTTCAGAGTGGTTTGTCACAGATCCAGAAGAGGATAACATGTCACCTGGCATCATTCTCCTATGACTTATGGTCACCACACAGGTACTGTCTCAGAGCCTAAAAGCTCAAGGTGAGCCCTATCAGAAGTACAAAGCATTTATCTCCCCATGCTCATTGTTCTTGTTGGAGAAAGCTTTTTAGTGTTTCTTCTCACATACGTCTTTCCTTTGGTCACACACACACACACACACACACACACACACACACACACACACACACACAGAGTAAATTTTCCTGGAAGCAAATTATGAGCTGAGTCAGCTGGGGACACCTGCACTTCCATCCAGATGTTTAGCTTGGGAACATCTGCACTTCCATCCAGATGTTTGGGTGACCCCCCCAGGCAAGCTTCTTCACACACTAAACCCTGTTATCTAAGTGCATCTTGGCCTCTCTGCTAACAAGAGCTTCACTGGGACCATCATGCCTTGTGGATACTATTTTGTCATTTCTGCCCTGTTTGGGGGGGGGGGTCATTTCACTAGCTACAGGTGGATTTTCATCTTTTGCTCTAAGATAGAAACTCTGAAATGTTTCTAACCTTCCTGGTTGGTAGAATTCTGTGACACATTAGGCCACCGTGAGACTTTAAAAAGCACTGAACTATCTCTAGAAGTTTGATCTTACCATCTCCATTCTGTCCTCCTAACCGAGACACAGACATGCCACCAGCCCTCAAGGTGTAATATACTCAAGAGTCATCTTTAAGACAGTGTCCAATCAAACCTCAGATTGGCTTCTGTTAACCCTGAGTTTCTCCGACTCTGTTGGAGCTGGTCCATACTGTACCTACGCTTCCTCACCAACAAGAACAGTATTGTATAGCATCTACACGCTGTCTTACAGCATTCTCCTTGAGAGATTGCTTATATGGAGAGACTGACATATGAGCTCCAGTGGCCAAGACGATAAAGGTGCCGTAATTATCAACGCTCTCTTGCTGCCCAAACTGCTCTTCATGGTGGTACAACACACCTGGACTCTCTTTATTTAGATTTTTTTTAACTTTATTTTATGTGCATGAGGGTTTTGTCTACATTTATGTATACTGTAGGAGTGGCAGAAGAGGAGGGCATTAGATCCCCTGAGACTGGAGTTACAGATAGTTGTGAACAACCTTGTGGGTGCTGGGAATCGAACACAGGTCCTTGGTGAGAGCAACCAGTGCTCTGGACTGTCAAGCCAACTCTTCACCCCGCCCCTCGAGCTTTTAAACAGCTAGCCAGTGTGAAGCTGCCAGAGTCAACCCAGCAAACCCCGTTGTGTTATTTTCTGCAGTCGTAAACCTAAACACTTTTTTAAAAAGTCTAAGGTAACTTGTTCCAGGACTTCCAACAAATCCCAATTTGTGGTAAGTTTTACAGGAAACCGTCTAAAATTTGCATATAAGCTGTGCTTCTCCCCCAAACACTTTAAATTTCTGACTTACTTACAATACCTAATACAAGGCAAATGCCATGTAACTATTATTTAGGGAATGACAGGAGAAAATGTATGCATCTCCAGCACTAATACAATATTCTCCTATTTCTGAGCCACGGTTGGTTGAATCCTGCAGACACAAACAGTTGAGACAGATGGCGGACTAGTGAATAGCTTTCCCCACCCCATCCTTTATATACCAGGTGCTGCTGCCCAACTTTTGCTAGCAGTAAAGACTCCAGTTCCTCTAAAGTAGAGAACCCAAAGAGCTAAAAGGTGGCAGACAACTGGGAACAGAAGACAGCGCTAAGCCCCTGAGGGTCGGCCAGGCAGTGCGAACTTTTATGGGAGAACATTTGGAGCGAATTTCAGACCAGCTGCACCATCTAAGAAACGGGTTTTGCCAGTCCTTTATGCCACACTCAAGAGACTCGGCCTCACGGTTTCGACTAAAATAACAGCACAGATCAAGTGTCGGCAGCTTCGCCACACTAGACAGAAGATGCTGCTGGGGGGTGGGAGAGCGTCTACTTACCCCTGACAAATAGCGCTCAAGTTTCTTGTTCAACAGGAAGTAGATGGCCAGGATGTGGCAGGCGCGGTTGGAGAGCACCGTGTTGATGACGTCACTGTTCTTGTAGCCCAGCTTTTCAGTCATGTGCAGCACCACACTGGGACTCAGGTCTTCCAGAGAAATCCTGTGAGGGGTAGACACAGGGAGCCAGTCACCTCTCCACGTTCTCAGAGTGACTCACAAAAGTGGCGGACAGAAGGGTTCACACAGGGCCCCAGGAACAACTGAGTCCCCCTTCACTCACACATTCCCACTCTGTCTCTCTCTCTCCCTCCTCCCACCCCCTTGTCTCACACAGCCCAGGATAGCTCATACTCTCTGAGTGGCTGAGAGAATGACCTTGAATACCAGGCCCTCTTGTGCACCTCCTGACTACTGGGCCTGGAGGCACACACCGCCATCCATGCCTGCTTTGTGTGGTGTGGGCAGATGGAATCCAGGGTTTTGCTTTTGTAGGCCAGCAGGCACCGTCTCAACTGAGCTACGTCTCCAGTCCCCTCTGACTTTTTATTTTGAAAAATTTCACATATATAGAACAACTGTGGGTTTACTATATAACCTGTGTGTTTCCCATCCATAGGATTCAATTAATCTTAGACAGAACATTTCAGAAAAAAAAATTATATCCATACTGAGCATAAAGACTCTAAAGGCTTTTTTACTGTCATTATTCCCTGAGGCAATACAGCATAAGAATGATTATAAATCAACTAGAGGTAATTCAAAGTATATGGAAGAGTGTGCATGGCTTATATACAAAGTATACATTTTCTATAGGAGACTTGAGTGTCTGTAGGTTTGGGTGGTGGAGGGACTGAAAGCAGCTCGCCATGTAGCCCTGGCTATCCTAGAACTCACCATGTAGACCAGGCTGACCTCAAACTCACAGAGATCCACCTGCCTCTGCCTCCCAAGTGCTGGGACTACAGGTCTGTGCCACCACACCTGCAGCATCTGTAGATCTTTAATATCTTTTTTCAGGGAGATTACGAGAATGGCCCCACAGATATGGGGAGATGACTGTGATTAGCATGAGTGACCCTTGCCTGGGTATGCTTTTTTTGCTGCATTTGGGGTTTCTGTCGTTGTTGCTAAAATGTTTTAAATTACAGACACTGTGCTATGCCATTGCTAAGCACTTCAGCATGTGCCTTTAAAAGCAAAGTTCACAGGAGAAAGCAGTGCGAAAGAGCAGCATAAAACTCGGGGCTTTATTCTCTTAACTTTCCCAAAGGGAAAGGAGCACTGACAACATCCAGACTGATTAAAGCAGGAGAGAGCAGTGTTGGGAAACTAGAAAATAGATTTTACAAATTATATATATATAAAATGTATCTTTGGCTGTATGTTTCTTTGCCTTTTATTTAAGGGCCGGTAAAGCCAGAAAAATAATTACCAGGAATATATTATTTTTTGCCTTGAAGATTAATAATTTTTCAAAATAAAACTGTAAATAACACACACTTCCCCCAACTGTTTAGAGTTCTGCTCTCCTATCGTATCAAAAAAGATTTATCTTCTTTATCCAATAACCTTAGATAACAGAAGACCCCAAGCTGCTGTTTTCTTTAAACAAGACCTTTACCACTTTTACCATTTATTAGCTAGTTGTTGACACAAACACACCCCACTCACACACACAGCCACATTCACACACACAGATTCACACACACACACACACACACACACACACATGCGCACACTACCCAAGATGGCTAAAAAGTGTCAAAAACTGAATTAGTGTTTACCTCACCAAAGCCTGCCTCTAGCCCCCTGTGGAGAGGCTAGAAAACTCTAAGCCATGTTGTACATCTTTATCACTGAAGAGGTTGCTAAACACAGGAAGGGCTCTCTGTGTTTCTAGGGCCAGATCCACAGACTTAGACAGGCTCTGTGTTGGGTGGGTGGGATATGCTCACTTAGACATTAACTGAATGCCTCCTTGGTTGTCACCAATGCCACCCACTTCTTACCAGAAGCAGCCCGTTCCACAGTGATAACTCAGATCTGTTGGCAGGCTCACGGAGGGGATAATTTTTCTGGTGTCCCTTTCAGTTCCTGGCCCAAATTAAACAGGTATTGGAAAACAGTGTCTATTTCCAGGTTCCCGTGACAACTTAGGTAGCCAGACTTTGTCTAAATTACTACCCAAGAGCCGAATGCTAGATTTCTACATGGTGACTAGACAAACTCACCTCCTCTATGCACAGAGCAAGGGTGAATGTGGTCAAGTATCCTAGATGCGGATGCTACAAATGCCCATTCTGAGAGCTTTGTTGAGCATCCAGTTTAAGGGACTCAGTCTTCAGCCCTCATAAGGCTTAGTAGATATTTCTAGACTTTCTTGGTCCAAGACTTGGGGATTTTCAAAAGTACAGCCAGAGGATGCCCCTAGCCTGCTCCTTTGTGATTCTCTTTCTGGTCCTCATCCAAGCTTGACAGAGCGTCTAAGGTTCTCATGGGTTAAAAGAAGAAGGAAGATTCGAGCTATCCTGGAAAGCTGGAGTCAGGTGGTCTCCATAAGTGCTTGAAGTAGCCAAAGGGAGGGTCCTTATCCCTCAATCAGGGTGGCTCAAAGAATGACAAAGGAGTCAAAAAGAACAAGGAAATGTCTCGGGGGCTGGTTTCCCAATCCATAGTCTGACAAGACAGGCCGGGTGGGCGGTTTGCCTCTCAGTGGACCTGCCTGAAACCATCCCTCATGGACAGCAAGACCACAATACGGCCACTGAAGCGAATGATCTGACCTTCCTTGTTTTCATTCCTGTTTCTTTAAGGCAAAGAACGTGGGTCTGAGAGACACAAGAGTCAAGCATCAGGAAGCAGGTCTGAAGGTGATTTGAAAGACTCAGTTCTATGAGATTCGAGAAGCTTAATGCTGGCAGGAGAGCTCACCAGTAGATCTCCACCCCCCCCCCCATATCTATCAATCAACTGATCAATTCATCCACCATCCATCTCTCTCTCTCTCTCTCTCTCTCTCTCTCTCACACACACACACACACACACACACACACACAGGCACACATCCCACAGTTAGAAAGAAGTTAGGGAAACTGCAGTCCATCAGAGCGAGGCTTGGTAAGGGATGCGCTATAGCTCAAGCTTCCATTCCTCTATTCCAGGCATCACACGACCAATCTGGCACCAACACAACAGCCTTGTGGACAGCCCTGGTTGCATCTTCCTGCCCAACGAGATGGGCCTGTCTCTGGGTAAGAGGTTGCTGAAGTGGGCACAGCCAGGCCGGGGCGGGGGGGTGGGGGGGTTGGGCAGGGTATAAACAGCCTTGACTTCAATCACACACGGCTTCCTGTCCCGAGCTTGGAGGGCTCACGGGCGGGCCACATCTCACCGGAGGCGTTCCTCCATCTGTGCCACTTTACCTGTTGGGATAGGTGACATTGCAGGGCACCTTCCCAGTGTAATTCTCATTCAGCCAGCGATTCGCCAGCGCTTGCTGGATATTCGGCCTCTTCACAGGGTCTGGTTCCAGAAGAGAGCGCAGAAAGTTGACGGCCCCTGTGGGACAGTCCAGAAAGCACACACCTTAGAAAGTGAACACAGCTGCAAACACTGGAGCCGCAGCCCGAGGTCTTCCACCTCCTCAGCCCAAGGTCTTCCACCTCCTCAGCCGCTCGGAGCCTCTGCCCTTGGGGTCTCGGGCAGGGCACAGAAAGTGAGTTCAGCCCCACCTTCAGACACCTGGAGTTTTAAATTGCATTTCCTCCCACATTTATCTTTTAGAGAGCTGCTGTATACCCAAAGAGCTTAAGACATCGGCCCAAGGAACACACCTGGGACCCAGGACAGCAGCAATCGGCTTGCTCTCCCTGGGTCGTGTGTTTCTGGAATAATCTGTGTGTTCTTGTAGCCACTCAGAGATCAAACACAGAGATGTACTACTATCACATGTGGAGGCTGAAAGAGTAGAAACTGAAAAAAATGCTCAATATCATGGTGGTGCCTGAGAAATCAAAAGGGAAAAAAGATGAATGGATTTGAACGAGACACACTGACCCTCACCATGGGGCACCATGTCTTATAAAGTCAATGAGGTACTTTCTGGTTGAAGGATTGATTGATTTGTTTAATGTACCAGGGGTTAAGCCTGTGGCATCATACATGTTTTTAGCCCTATTTTACTTTTCATTTTGAGATAGGTTTCACAAGGTAGCCCAGGCTAACCTTGAACTTGATCTGTAACCAGGCTAGCCCAGGAAGACTTCAAACTTCTATCTTCCCCCACCTTAGACTTCTGAGTAGCCAGGATCCACACGTGCTTCTCTAAGGCTTCTTTCTTTCAAAGCAATTGTCTATGCTGTTCACATTTCCCCCAGACTCTGCGAGATTATAACATAGCGCTCAGGCTAGCCCAAACCCATGCTGGCTAGCTAACTAGGCTGACATGACACCAGAGAACTGTATGCTTTTGTTTAAGTATTAGGTCAACTGGAACTTGTGTCTTCAAATCCTAGTTTGTCACAAAGTTTTAGCAAGTACCTCACTACAAACCCATGCCCGTCTGATGCTGCCCACTAAAAGGAAGGGGCTGTCTGGACAGAATGTATGCCAGTGGTATTTGCTCATAGTTTCAGCCCAAAGACCTGGTATAGAACACCAGCCATACTGAGTTAGAGAGTAAGAAAGGACGAGAGAAACCATTGACCAGACTACCAAATTTTCACCACCTCTCTTACCTCTCTTACTTTAGTACCTACCAAGCAATTTGTACCTCTCTTTTCATAAAACAAATATTTACAGAACACCTTTGATCTACCCAAATACTAGAGACAGAAAGCTGTATCCTTCACGATCATAACAGAAAAGACAACTGTATAGCATGCATAGCTATATTTTGGAAGGTCATAGGTACAGGACTACTCAGTGTGAGTCCACACCCAACTGAAGAGTCCACACACAGAGGCCCAATTTTCCTGAGATCTGAGACTAGATTTTCCTATTCTATTGCATCTTAGCATACCACCTTGCAAGGGGCTGAGATACAGCTCATTTGGCAGAGTGCTTGTCTAGCTTGAACAAAGTCCTGGGTTAGATCCCTAACACCAGAAAAGCCAGGCATGAAGGCACATGCCTATGATCCCAGCGCCTGGGAGATAGAGGCAGATAGGTCAGGGGTTCAAGGTCATCCTCTGATACCTAGCAAGTTCAAGGCCAGCCCCCAGGGTAGGATACATAAGACACATCCTCCTCCCTCTCAGATACAGAAAATACTATTCTTTCCTTTTTTATGTATGTAAGCATGTTCATGTCTATACAAGTGCACACATGCATGCAGGCGTGTGTACACCTGTGTGTGCTTGTAGGTGAGGCTGGAGGACCACTTAAAGTGCCATTTGAAGGGGGTGTGGATGGGGTGGGGGAGAGCCAGGATTGAGTTAGTTTAATAAATAAATGAAATTCTCCAGAAACTAATTAAAAACGATGAAGAAAACAAAAAACAAAAAAGAATGCCATTTTTTTTTTAATTATTAAGTTTTCTCTCGGCCTGGAGCTCAACAATTAGACTAGACTGGCTGGCCCATCAGTCCCAGGTATCACTCTGTCTCTCCCTCTCTAGAGCTGGGATTACAAGCACAAATCATGGTGTTCACCACGGCCCAGTGCTCTTATGTAGGATTGGGGAATCAAACTCAGGACCCTGTGTTTGCAAGTCAAGTGCTCTACCAACTGAGCCACCCCATCCTCCTAGGCCCCCACCAAATAATTCTTTCATTTAGCTTTCTATACATCCAGTTTCTGTCAAACCAAATAGTAAGTCCCAGACAATGATCTCCATTTGTTTTCGTCAGGAGCACTTTGCCAGTTTTTAAAAATAGAAGCCCGCTTAGCCAGGAGCGGTCATGAAAATCCACACTTCCTCATCTGCGTTCAGTTGTCGGTTTATACTACACTTAAAAGAATGATGGCCCTTCTGTGAGCCCTATTTCTATGGTGGAAATGAAGCCATCAAAAGAGGGACCAATTGTGAGACTAGAATCAGCTCCAGAGAAATAGCCCTTTGCCAGGTCACACCCATGAGGTGACTCATGCAAGGAGAGCCCCGGTGTGCATGCGGCTCTCTGTCTTCAAGAACTTAGAGAGACAGAGCTGGTGTGGGGACGCCGTAATAGCCACGGGGTACATTTAACGCTGTCAGACTTTTTAAAAAGATTCATTTATTTTTATTTTATTTTGAGTGGTTTTGCCTGCATGCATGCCATTGTACTATGCATATGCAGTGCCCACAGAGGCCAGAAGAGGGCGTCCTCTGTAACTGGAGTTACAGGTGTCTAGTTAGCCGCCATGTGTGTGCTGGGAACCGAACCTGGGTCTTACGAAGTACAGTGAATGCCCTTAACTGCTGAGGTATCTCTCCAGCCTCAACATTAACAGTTTTAGAGCTAAGTCTCCAAATAAAACTTTCCTAACATCTTCCCGAAAAAGAGGCTTCCGGTTTTGAACAAATATATTCCTCCCTCTGTACCCCTACACTGCAAGAGCCGCTGGAGTGCTTTTTGGTTTGGTTTTGTTGTCTGGTGTGTGCATCCACGTGAGTTCAAACACAGAAGCCAGAAGATCATGTCCAGTGCCCTCTTCTGTCATCCTCCATGACAGGGTCTCTTCTCTGAACTTGGAGGTCAACAAAACCAGCAGATTCTATCTCTGCCTTCCACAACAATGGGGTTACAGGCCATACAGAATTATGTGAGACTTTTTAATGCAGGTGCCAGGCGGAGATTTGAATTCAGGTCTTCCTGTTTGAACAGCAAGCCCTCTTACTTACTGAGTCATCTCCTCAACCCACCATTTGGATTTTAAACAAGAGCATCTATTGTTCGAGGACAAAGGGGTGGGTTTTATGAACTGGACTGGAGGTACTGAGTTAGGGTGCTTTCTGAGATCTCTAATGTGTACCCCTAAAAGACTGACATCCCTTCACACCCGGGGCCAGGCTTCTTTGAAGAGTGATTAAGCAGAAGGGCCAGGGATGCTGGATGCTGGATGCTGGATGCTGGATGCACACCTCTATTCTATTTTCGCCACCATGTGCTCTAGATCTTCACGAATTGCTGATGAGCAAAAGTAATTTTAGTTCAAGTCTCTGCTGACGAGTCGTGTACCTCTGGACACCACAAACATCACGTCACCATCCTGAAAAGACTTTATGAACATCCTCGGGGAGCTGTGAAGTTTGTCCTTGGATCTTGAACATATCCGTTGTGTCTCTGGGGCCAAGAGGGACTACATCATCCCAGAAAGTGGAATCTAGCATAGTCATAGGTCACAGCTCCTTCAAGCTGACTCTTGGGCTCTCTTCTCCAGCCGAGAGGATTGAAGCAAGCTGAATAGGGGCTCCGTCACCAGCAAATAACAGGAAGTAGGCACGGCTGTGGTGCCAACACCCTTTCTTCCAGGAGCAGTCAGACTTCTCAAGTCTGAACTGGCTGATGTGAGCACTGGACACTGCCAAAAGCAAGGGCTGCAGACAACAGACAAAGCCACCTGACATTAGAGCAGCCGGCCGGATGCAAGCAGAGGCCTGTCCTGGCAGGAGGCTACCCTCTCATCTCCTCTGAGCTAAGAATCCATTGGCAGTGAATGGTTAAGCCTTCTTGGAAATCTTAACTAGGCCCAACCTCCAGCAATGACAGTCTTCAGCCTCTCTCTGGTGAATCTGTGGAACAGAATCCTCTTAACTGGAAGAGTCTGTTTGGAATGTATTATAAATGCTACTGCTATGGCGCCTGTGATGAAAGAGTAAACTGTTGGAAAAAAAAAATCTCTCAGCCGAGAAAAGCATTTGCTAACTCTGTGATATGCAAGAGCCAACTTGCAGAAAGCAGAAAGCAGCTAGAGGAGCATTGGTGAGGCCCCCAAAGATGAAGGTTTCCAGCCTCGCGATGGGGACAGAGAGGTGACTCTCTGCGAATGTCATAGGCTCGCAAAGACAGGAGTGCTGAAATTTGTTTCCAACTGAACTTTGCTAAAATAAAAAACTTTGAATTTAATCTAAATGGAATAATAATGAGGTATAATTGGTGCAATCACTGCAAGGAGGACTGACAGAATATCAGATTAATGAAGACAGGACTTCCTGATGAACAGTAACGTTGCTGCATTTTCAATCGGCAATGACATCACTCAAAAGACAAGACCTGAAGACCAGAGAAAAACTGACACATTCAGGGCTGTCGAGGGATATAGACTGTGTGTTGAATAAGGGAAGGGGGCTGGAGGGTCGGCTCAGCAGCTAAGAGAGAGTGCTACGCTTGCACAGGACCCGAGTTCAGTTCCGGGCATCCATGCTGGGCGTCTCACAACTACCTGCTAACTCCTGCTTTGGGAGTCAACCCCCCCCTCTTCTGGCTTCTGTGGGCACTGTGCACACGTGAGCGTGAGCATGCGTGTGCATGTCTTTTAACAATAAGGGAAAGAAATAACAGAGCACAGAGGAAAACCTGGGTTCTCAGTCAAACCAACTTCCTCACTCGGAGACTCAGTTTCTTGTTGGTTAACTGGGAACGACGGCATTCACCGTGCCTGACTGTGTAAAAAAGGCAGTAACAGGAAAACACGTGCATTCTGTGTTCTACGAAGGAGCGGCTTCTCCTGTTACTGATAAACTAGTATTGCAGGATATAATGATGACGTTGTAAGAGAGCAAACCAGGCTTGTTGCAAGGCTTCCTCCTCCCACAGCCTATGTGCGGCTCACACTAGTGTAGTTCACATATCTCTCTGCCTTTCCACCTTCAGTACTTATGGTGGGGTTGCACTAACCCGTTCCCATTACAGGACTGAGGTCATGTGCCATGCTTACGTACCAGAAGGCAAGTGTAGCTTTTACTGCAGTGTGGAGAGCCCCACCCCCACTCTCACCCCCATACCTCCTCTGCACGGACTAGCAATGGGTTTGAGATTCCACTTGGGCTCAGAACTCTTCTATTCTTGATCCAACTTTTTTTTCCAATTTTTTATTAGATATTTTCTTCATTTACATTTCAAGTGTTATCCCATAAGTCCCCTATACCCTCCCCCCACTCTGCTCTCCTTCCCACCCACTCCCACATCTTGGCCCTGGCGTTCCCCTGTACTGGGGCATATAAAGTTTGCAAGACCAAGAAGCCTCTCTTCCCAGTGATGCCTGACTAGGCCATCTTCTGCTACATATGCAGCTAGAGACATGAGCTCTGGGGGTACTGGTTAGTTCATATTGTTGTTCCACCTATAGGGTTGCAGACTCCTTCAGCTCCTTGGGTACTTTCTCTACCTCCTCCATTGTGGGCCCTGTGTTCCATCCAATAGCTGACTGTGAGCATCCACTTCTGTGTTGGCTAGGCACTGGCATAGCCTCACAAGAGACAGCTATATCAGGGTCTTTTCAGCAAAATCTTGCTGGTGTATGCAATAGTGTCTGCATTTGGTGGCTGATTATGGGATGGATCTCTGGGTGGGGTAGTGTCTGGATGGTCCATCCTTTCATCTCGGCTCTAAACTTTGTCTTTGTAACTCCTTCCATGGGTATTTTGTTCCCAATTCTAAGAAGGGGCAAAATATCCACACTTTGGTCTTCCTTCTTCTGGAGTTTCATGTGTTTTGCAAATTGTATCTTGGGTATTCTAAGTTTCTGGGCTAATATCCACTTATCAGTGAGCTTGATCCAACTTTTAACTGATAACTTTTAAACACTGATAAGCCTTGATGGTCCTAAGCCCCTGGGAGTTGGGACTGACTGCTGTTATTATGACTTAAGGCAGAAAATTGGCAACTGTCTAATTTCTCGAAGTCCCACTAATTCTCATCAACCCCTGTTTACTCTTTCCAGCATCTTCCTAGTATCCTGTGTCATGGGTCATTTAGGACAAAGCAAGCTCTAAACCATCAGAAGCATGTCAGAATCACCCTGAGAGATGACAGTGTTTAAGACTATATAATGAAGCTGCAGATGGAGTATTCAAGGGACAACACAACATGGTACAGCCACTCTGAACAACAGTGTGCTACCTTCTTATGGAGCTGTATGCGCTTACTAATTGACACAGTAATTTGGTTCTTAGCTCTTGGCCTTACAGAAATCACATTCATATAAATATCTGGAGGTAAATGTTCATAGCAGCTTCATTCAAAGTAGTCCCAAACTGGAACCAATCCAGTGGTCCTTCAATGGGTGAATGGTTAGAAAACCTGTGGTATGTCCATACATGGGAATACAACTCAGCCGTGAAAAGGGACAAGGTTCAGATTCATCCAACAACCTAAGTGGATCTTAACCCAGTTGCAATGAGACAAGGGATCTTTACAGGGCTTGTACATTTGTTTATCTCTATAGTTCCTTCATTTCAAACATGCTAGGGAGATGGAAAAGGGGTAGTGGCCTATAGGGGTTTGTAGAGGGGAAGAGAGGGTGGTGACGATGGTTATACAGGGAGGGAGAGGTGTGCCTTGATGTTAGTGGCTGTCTCCAGCACAGTAGCAATTTGCACCTGTGATAAATTCACATGGTGTTAAATATACACCAGCAGACATGTGGGTTTTATTGATGTCTATTTTCTAATGGAAATTACATCAGCAATTAAAGACATTACCATTGTGGGAAACTGGGTAAAGGGTGTGTGGATTTCCCCATTCATGTCTTAAACTGTGTGTGCATCCAAAAAAAAGTCACAACAACAACAACAACAACAAAAAACTGTTTTCAAAAACATTCTGTTAAAAAAAATGTTTACTTCCTATGCCTTTATCTGAATTATTATCTGTTACTTCACTTAAAGCACCAACACTATCAACTATCTGACATATGTGTGTATAAGTATATGTATGTGTATATATATATATATATATATATATATATATATATATATATATANCTCCCTTGCTTCTCAAGTTCACAATTTCTTCTTCTTTAATTATTATTGTTACATATATGCAAATATATACATATAACCTAATAGGCTATATATATATATGTGTGTATAAATATATATATGTGTATATATATATATATATATATATATATATATATATATATATATATATACATATATATGTATATATACATATATATGTATATATATGTATATATACATATATATGTATATATGTGTGTGTGTGTGTGTATATGTGTATGTGTGTGCATATATGTATATTTGCTTCTCCCATAGATGTGTGCACTCTATAGGAGCCAAGGCTGTGTAGTTCATTCCCTCTCTTTCAGGCACACACATAGCATGTGCTTAGTTGCCATGGACGAAGAGAATGGATATGAAATGATGAATAAATGGATGGATGGCTGAACATTTCCCATAATACTTTGCAGCACTTCCCGACCCCGAGTGCCCTAATGCCTCAATGTGGTGATCCCTTCAATATGCTGTGCTCTTTCTATCTCCATGAGGTCGGACTCCCATTGCAGAACTATCTGTTCTAGAAGTCAGTACAGTGGCTTCTCTTCCCAAGGACACAATGCCTTCCAAGGCTGTCAACCTCCAGAGATTAGATATCACTGGCAAAGTCAAAGTATAGCTTGATTAGATAATTATGCCCAAGAACTCATTTCAAGTTGGATCCGTTGACAAGACTAAATCTCGGGTCAGTTCCCCAGATGCTTAGAACCCAAGGGGAAACACTCAACAGTGGCAAAATAAATAAAACGCTCTATTCCATCCATGTACCAGAAAGGGGAAAGAAATAATTATCCTTTCTTGGTCAAAAGCCTCATCTCGTTGGACCTAGATTCCTTCTAACAGAAGAACTAAGTGACCCTCAGAGTGGAGCGTAGACCAGGAACTTGATGTAAATTGTGAACCAAAGAAAAGATCAGATTCTGTTCATTTACAGAGTCAAAACCCAATCTTTACTCAAGGCTTTTACTGCAGCTTGAAGCTGCTAATGTTTGAGAGAACTTCTCAAACACATGTATGATCAGTTGTTTTGAAGTAACCGAACCTGCCTATACCTGAAAGCCTCAAGAATTCACATAATAAAACAAATCACAGATCAAATACATGACTGAAACTACTATCTCTTTACAATAAACTGACTAAGAGAAATGTAAGCATGCTTATAAACCTCCTCACCAAGGCAGCACTGTAAAACAGGGAGCTTTCAAACAGCAGAGCCTGCAGCTAGTCCCCAAGCAAAGGGCACAAGCCCCTCCTGATATATGTGTTTTGTACCAAAGACAGAAGGAGGGGCTTGGAGCTTTCAAATTACAAGAAGAGAGAGCACACACACAATGAGTGGTCTGGTTGTTTAGGGATGGGAAGCCCGGTGAACTCTGATGTATCTACACAGGGAAGGACCTCACATCAAACCAACAGCCCTTCCAAAATGAGTTCAGACAGGCGACAGATCCTCAACCCACAGCGGCAGATGCATTACCTGTGGAGAGCTGGGTGGGCAGGGGGTTCATTTCTTTGTCCACCATCTTCTGATACAGAGCCCTCAGGCTAAAAGGCTCCACAGTGAAAGGTAGGGTCCCCGTCAGCATGGCATACATGTTCACGCCTCTGAAAAGAGAGACATCAAAGTGTGAGAGCAGAAGAGGCCCTGGGTGCAGAAGGCACAGAGCACGCACACGGAGCCGCTTCCAGCCTCTGCCTCTGGCTAAGGCATCTTTCCAGAACCCTCGAATCCTGTCACGCTGAGGTGTTGACACCTGAAAGGCTGGGGCGAGAACACTAGGAAGACGTTCTGAGGGGCTCAGAGATGAGCGAGTCAGGGAAGAGCTCCCTCCCGAGGAGGAACCACACTCTCTTGTCTATGAGTTCAAGCTGAGTGTTAGCTGGACAACCTAAACCCTCCAAATTCTGAAACCTCCTGACCCACAAAACGATGCCACAAGCAGAAGATTGCACCTCTGGCCTCATGGGGCAGGTCGCAGTCAAGACAAAGGTACACAAGGGGGATGCCATAAACTCACCTCGGGCTGTGTACGTAACGCGTGGGAAACACCCACTTGGGTCCCATACCCAGGACAGTCCACTACATGTATGCAAAGATTCCAAAGCCCAAACTATCTCTGGACTTAAGCATTTGAGCAGGGGACACTCACGTTGTAATGGGAAGATGTCAACACCAAGAAATTCCAGACGAAGGGACGTACTATACACCTTGAGAGCATCAGGAGAGACCCCGCCAGCCTGTAATCTTTCCAGATACAATATGCAAAGTGGGACTTTGGAGCCAGATGAAATACAGGGCCAGAACTACCAGTACTGGGCTAATGACAGCTTCTGTTTACCACTCAGTCGTTTGAGGCCCAAACCCCACACTCGAAGCCAGCCTTTTATCCAGCTCTTGAACCTAGTTCTGGTTTGTCACGAAGGAAGGTCCTTCCCTGTCCTATCTCTCCTTTGATTGTTTGTCCTAAGACTCAGCCACCAGGCCCTAGACCAGCATCTGGGCTGTGGTTGAGTGGGCTTAACTGCTTATATCCAAAGCCAAGCCAGAGGACAGCAAAGTCTTCTGGGAGGATTTTATTTCCTGGATGTATAAACCTACTATCATGTTGATGAGATTTCCTGATGGGGAAGAAATGTTTGCCTGCCTGCCTGCCTGCCTGCCAAGAGGTCTCTACTGTTCAAAGGCACCGAGGAGGATGTGTTTTTAAAAACAGGCAACAGGATTTCCAGTCAAAACAGAGCCAATGAGACTGATTGAAATTAAGACCCTTGAGTGTAATTCCACAGAGGCACCTCCGAATTATGCATTCCATATAATGACAGGTACTGGAGCCCGCAGCTCAGCGCAAAGCACTCTCGGGTTTCAGACTTAAGCTGAGGCCCAGTTCTCTCTCTCTCTCTGAACTCAGAACGGAGTCAGGGAGGCAGACACACAAACATTCATTCCACAGATTCTTCCTGGATGCCTCTCGCCGACTGAGTGCTGTTAGCCAGGCGAGGACGCTGCCATTTTTGGATGGTGAGTTGAAAAGAAACAGGCAACGGGAAAACCCACAAACAAACAAACAAACAAACACAACCCCTCTGAGCAGAGAGCACGGAGTGCTGGAGGCTGCTGGGCTGCAATGCTTTCCCACGAGCACCCAGGTAAGGAAAAAGGACTTTGAAGGCCGGGAAGCGTCCCCAGTGAGTGTTTTCATGCAGGAGCATAGACATCTTCAGTTGGCTGCACAAGGCCATGTGAGAAACGGCATAAACCAAGGAACAGGAGCCAAGAACAGACAAGGCACATGCGCAGCCAGTGACAGCAGTCACTCTGGGTGTGTGTTCAGCGAAACACATTCCTCAGGGCGTGAACAGAGATAGAAACGAAAAGTTCCATAGCCAAGGAAGTTACTTACACGGAGAGGCGGCATCGCATGTAACGACGGGGACCAAGGTGGTGAGCGGGGGACCAGCGGGGCAAGCGGGAGACCTTGGCAGCGAGCACACGCAGTATCACTGCAAGTCCATACCAAGCGGCAGATCTCATAAAGAAAGGAAGTGGGTAACATAGGCAAGCTGAGGGAGGAAGCCGGGAAGGGGAGGAAGAAGAGGCGCGTGGAGACCTGCCTTAAGAACCCACTGCGCAGGCTGGCGAGATGGCTCAGCAGGTAAGATCACTGACTGCTCTTCCGAAGGTCCTGAGTTCAAATCCCAGCAACCACATGGTGGCTCACAACCGTAATGAGCTCTGATGCCCTCTTCTGGTGCGTCTGTTATAGTGTGCTCATGTATAATAATAAATAAATCTTTGTGCCTGAAAGCAGGGCTGACCGGAGAGAGCAGAGGTCCTAAAAATTCAATCCCCACAACCACATGAAGGCTCACAACCATCTGTACAGCTACAGTGTACTCACACACATACAATAAATAAATACATCTCACAATCATCTGTACAGCTACAGTGTACTCACACACATACAATAAATAAATACATCTCACAACCATCTGTACAGCTACAGTGTACTCACACACATACAATAAATAAATACATCTCACAACCATCTGTACAGCTACAGTGTACTCACACACATACAATAAATAAATACATCTCACAACCATCTGTACAGCTACAGTGTACTCACACACATACAATAAATAAATACATCTCACAACCATCTGTACAGCTACAGTGTACTCACATACATACAATAAATATATAAATCTTTTTTNAAGAAAGAAAGAAAGAAAGAAAGAAAGAAAGAAAGAAAGAAAGAAAGAAAGAATCCACTGCGCAGTGCTCCGCCTTTGATGTGTTTTAGAAAGCCAACCCCTTGGCTTTGGGGAGTCTTCAATAGTAACAGAAAAGAAAACTAACCAGTCTGTAAGATCTGTATCCATGGAGAGGCCTTAGACACAGGCCTTAATGGGTAGGAAAACCTCTGGCCTCTTCCACAGTTACTGAAGGCCACTAAACAGTCATGTCCAAGATAAACCGCAACCCCGCAGCCTGCAGACAGCCTATCCCCCCTGCAGGGCTGAATGAGGAGGAGTGGCCAAAGTTAAGTCTGTGTATTTTGTGCAGTCATTTCTGGAACAAGACGGGGTACTCTCCCACAGTGAGAACTGAATTATTCACACCATCTAATGAGGAAGTGGGAAAAATGGACTTAGCTAACTGTGAATGGTGCACCTGTAAGAGTCCTGACAATCAAGGCAGGGCTACTTTCCAGAGCACAGTCCTTACTCCACTACATTAGCACCACCCGAAAACTTAAAAACGCACATTCCTGGGACCAGCTCCAGACTAGGGGAGTCAGAGACTCAGGGGACAGGCCTGGCAATGTATGGCTTAACAATCCCTCTTGGGGCCAGTGAGATGGCTCAGTAGGTAACAGTGCTTGGCTGAAATGTGTGTCAAAGTTAAAGAACTGGCACGTCCTCTGACCACCATGTGCCTGCTGAGATGAGAATTATCTTCCTCTTCTCTTTCTCTAACTCTCTCTCTCTTACACACACACACACACACACACACACACACACACACACACAGAGCACAGCACACAAATATACAAATCCACACATGGGCAACAATAATTATTATTTTTTTAATCTCTCTGAATGTACTCAGTCTAGTTTAAAAGCCATTGGAAAGATAAAACCTAAGTTGTGGGAAATCAAGTCATCATAGTAGGGCTATAGGGCTTGGAGCGCCCCTGCCTAGCTGGGAGGGGTGCACAGACTACAGACAGCCACCCAGGTCCTCTTCAGCAGTGACCCCGTTGGGTTATGTTAACGTGTTTATTGGAATAAGCAGGGGCTCCTTAGTCTTGGTCATTTTAGCATGTAAATTAGTTTGGGTATTTTAGTTGTACCAAGTCATAGATTTACTCCACCTAATTCTGGATTCATGTGCTCATAACACTTACAACAACAACAGCAACCTCCCCTAAGCCATCATGTGAAGACCTCCCCTAAGCCATCATGTGAAGACCCCCCCCCAAGCCATCATGTGAAGACCTCCCCTAAGCCATCATGTGAAGACCCCCCCTAAGCCATCATGTGAAGACCCCCCTAAGCCATCATGTGAAGACCTCCCCTAAGCCATCATGTGAAGACCTCCCCTAAGCCATCATGTGAAGACCTCCCCTAAGCCATCATGTGAAGACCTCCCCTAAGCCATCATGTGAAGACCCCAAGAATGTCCTTCCTCTCAGTGGGGAGCCCTCAGCACTCAAGCCTGAAGACACTGCCCTGTCACCTTTTGTGTTATGTGGCTCTTTGGGGACATGTGGCTTCTTTGCCACAGGTTGAATGCTCCGAATGCCTTCAGAAAGCCTACAGAAGTAGGGTACAGTGGGGTGAGAGGGGAAGGAATCAGCTGAAGGGGTTTGTTGAATGTATGAACCAAGAATAACAACTCGAAAACCCTTTGCAAAACTTTCTTCTAGAATATCTGAAGATACCAAATCATTTGGCTTCAAAGAATAAAAGAAAAAAAGAAAAACAAAACAAATCCCTCCATAAGTCACTGCTTAATGCCCCGGTCTCTGCCTCTCTCTGTTATCTACTTTAGACCACAGATAAGGATGAAAGCTACTGTGGTTAAGGTGGCACCAGGGAACCCCAGCCAGCAAGGACAAACTTGACTGCCTTGCCCAAAGGCTTCCAGTTCTGATATAGTGGTCAATAAAACACTCACACACACACCCTTACAGATGACTTCTCTCACTTCATCCCAAGGTCATTTATCCTTAAAACGTAGATCATCTGAGGACCAAATAGCTGAACCCATAGGGGTGCTGTGTCTGATGTAAACCAGGCACCAAATAATCTTCTCTGTTGATTCATTAAAAATAAATAAATAGTGACACTTTTTTAATAAAACCAAACAACAACAAAAACTACAGTTATAATTTGGCCCTATTGTAATTGATAGCAGAAACCCACATTAATAGTCAGATTGCCCTAGGAGATTTTAAAAGAGAAACCAGATTGGACATCTTAATTCCTCTCCCCTAGAGCTTTCATCCGTGTTTAATATGTGGATAAAGAGAGTCTCGGACCCTCTGACATTTCACAAGTATGCAAGAATACCAAGGGAGACTTGTGGAATGCGGTTTATAAACCTCTGTAATCCCATAGAACCAGGCGGAGTTTCAAAACATGCTCAGAATTTCCTGAAAAGCCTTTTGAAATATGGCCCAGGGGTTTCCTGGGTTCTATGCGGCAGACAACGGATCTCTGAGTCCAGGATAGCAGCTTTGAAGAAAGCCAGCAATTACAGAGCTGGGGAGAGCCACAAGGCAAGAGTGCTAATGTTTGCAAAACCAAGAGGAGGTAGAGAGAGCCCTGGCAGGGTGAGAAAACCCTATGGGGTAGCAGAAGTTGTGCAATATTCTGGTGTCAAAAGAGAAGGACCCAGTGACATTGAGGAGCAGCCAGAAGGAGGAGAGTCCCCTTGGGGAATAGCCTGGGATCTTTGGTCCTGAGTCAGAAGGCAATCGCTGGTCCTGATAGTCCAACACATTAAAATACTCTCTGGAGGAAAATTCCTCTAAGAGGAAAGACACGGAGCCAGCACTCCCTGGAGAAGTTGCCAGAAGTCTACCTAGATGCAAGGAACAAAGCAAGCGTCAACTCTGCAGGACAGGTCAAAAGTGAGGTCCCAAGTGCTAGGGCCATGCTGCCAGGAGCCTTGACAACCACCTGCTCACACAGAGAAACAGCTGAGGGATCGCTGCCTGGGCGCCTTGGTTTCATACCAGTCTACCAGAAAGGAGTGACCTTCAAGATTTTAAAATTAACCCCTGCCAGAAAGTTCTGTCCTTCTTTCTCTCTGCATCAGTGTTCAGTACAACTCCCAATTTACAGTCCTTAAAGGAGACTAGGAATAGTTTGTCCATTTTAAAAGCTTCCTCTTTCCAGCCCTGTTCCATTAAAAGGTCTTCCATTAAACTGGAAGAAAATACTTTCTGGTGTATCTCAAGGTCTTTGTTTCTTTTTGTTTCGGTGCTCTATTTAGTAAATGTGCTAGCTATAAAGGTGTTGGGGCGGGAGGGGGAGTGTAAATACCCGGAACGCCTTGTATTTTATTAACTTTAAAAGGCCCAGAGCTGAGGAGAGCTTCATCTTTGAGACAAAGTTTCACTGTGTAGCCCAGGATAACTTCAAATGTATCCTGAATACCGAGCTAAGAGGCAGGTACCGCCCAGCTGGCGCTGATCTTCTCTTTTAAAAGTAGAAGGACCTCAGTTTTCCCAGATGAATACAGATGTCCCCCTGCCCCTTTCCCCACTATCTTTTATCATGAGAGAAAACCCTTCTGTGTGTGACTCCTGCCTGCAGGGAATGGCATCTGATATCATTTCTGTAAAATGCAGAGCCTACGACCTGGCCCAAAGTTTGTCATTCTCTTCCTGAGCACTCTTTTCTGTAGAGAGATGAAAGCCTGGTGCCTCTCACCCAACTTATCCACCCAAAGGCACAGGGAAAGGCAGGGCCCCTCTCATGTGAAGGAAGGGTCAGGAAGACCCATGGACTATGCATAAGTACACTAGACAGCTAATTTTCACAGCCACAACGACAAACTGAGAACCCTGGCCCCTCCCACTCTTGGGGACAATACTCCTGGTGTTTGTTGTTGTTGTTGTTGTTGTTGTTGTTGTTGTTGTTGCTACCCTTAGAGGCTCACTGAGGTTTTCCAACAAGCATCATAATATTCTCGAAGTTAAATTATACTCGATCAAAAAGTACATCTGGTGCCGGGTAGTGGTGGTGCACACCTTTAATGCCAGCCCTCTGGAGGCAAAGGCAGATAGGTCCTGAGTTAAGGCCTGCCTGGTTTATATAGTGAGTTCTAAGATGGCCAGGGCTACACAGAGAAACTCTTGTCTATACAGTGAGTTCTAAGATGGCCAGGGCTACACAGAGAAACTCTTGTCTCAAAAAATCAAATAAGAACAAAAACAAAACAAAACAAAACAAAACAAGAAAGTAGACCTGAGCCTGGTGGCAGCGTTGGCTGCGGCGCATGCCTTTAATCCCTGAAATTGGGAGGCAGAGGCAGGCATGAGAAAAAAAAGTACATCTGCATTAAAGTTATTTTCAAATTAGAACATATGCCACTCTGAGGGAAAAGTCAAGAAGCGATAATAAATGTCTGATGCGCCAGAATGAACATTCCAGTTTTCTGTCTAAAATCTCAAAGTTCACTGGTAGGGGGAAGAAGAAGGAAGAGGAGGGGGTTGAAGGAGAGGGAGGAAGAGAATGAACGTGTGTGTGTGTGTGTGTGTGTGTGTGTATGTGTGTGTGTGTGTGTGTGTGTGTGTGTGTGTGTGTGTGTGCATGTGTGCTCAAGCACATGCGCATAAAAAGTGAAGTGAAGGAAAAAGGTGAACGGGACATTAAGGATAATTTGTACGGTCCTGAAAATAACACTATTGAAAATGAGGACCACCACAAGACGCCATCTCCCTTGCCGTAGATAATGCACACATCACCACATGCTCCAGCACTCCAGGCTGTCTCAAGAGCTCTCCAGGCTTTCCTGTGGAAGAAGCTGGGGTTTCTTCCTCAGACACCTCAGCTAGTTAGCCCCTGTCACCCAGCAGGCTCACGAGCCTCTGCAGAGCGGAGTCTGCTTTTGACTTCAGAAGTCGATTCCTCGGTGTGATGGTTCACAGCAATAAGAAAGGAGGCATTTCGTAATAATGGTACTAGAACAGGGAGGAAGTGGGCTCCACTTCCACTCTTGGCGTAAGCAGCCTTGAAGTGAATTCTCCTTGGGTTTCCATTTCTCAGTGCTGTCAACAAAGCCACACAGAAACCTAAGCCTGGGCCTCAGACACAGGACTCGAAGGGAGTGGAAAATTCATTGTGTAAAGGAGGCTCTGAGGTTTCATGTTTTCACCAAGACCTTAAGAGTTGGCAGTGATCAGATGCATGGTACACTCTGCCCGGGACTTCCCAGCCAGCTTCGCTCCACTCACAGGAGCAGGTTAAAGGGCCCCTCCACTGCTTTCTCGGTTTCATGCACACAGTTTTGTGCACACACATGCCTCCACCTGTCTACAGGGGACTTGTAGGTAGGTATGTGTCTTGGTCAGCCCAGTCTATGTCAACGCTGTGGTTTAGTCAGGTGTCCACCAAAGGTTCTTTTAAAGGCATGGTTCCCAGGATGGCATTATTAGTAGACGCTTCAGGAGTAGGGTCTACTGGAAATTCTTAAGCAGCAGGAGCATGCTCTGGAAGGGATGGTCAGGTTTTGTCCTCTGGCTTGTAACTTTAGCAGTCCTGTCCTGTCATATATTCATGGCATCCTCAACCCTGGGCCTCACCACAGACTCCAATCAATGAGGCCAATCAGTCACAGACTGGAACCTTCGGAGGTATTAGTCAAAATAAACCTTTATCATAAACTAATCACTTCAGGTATTTGGTTATGACCAAGGAAAGCTGGCTAACCATAACAAAATGCCACAAATCGGGGAACTCAAACAATAAACAACGTCTCACAATTCTGGAGGCTGAAAGTCCAAGATTAAGATCGAGCAAAGCTGGGTTCTGGTGAGAGTCTCCTTCCTAGATGGGACAGGGCCGCCCTTGTCTTGTGACCTCGTAGCACCCAGACAACACAAGCTCTCTGTGTCTCTTATAAGGACCCATGTCACTTCATCCAAACCCAACACCTCCCAAAGGCCCAGCACCGAATACCTTGACATGGGGGGGGGGGGGTCAGGGCTTCAAAGTATCAGCTGGGAACTGTTGTGACACAATTCAGTTCTTAGAAGTGGGCAAGTGAGTCACAGTAGCCGGCTATACGTCTAGTGGCAGGAAAGGAGGTCTCTCTTCTGGCCCAAGGTTGGGCTGTGTAATTGGTTCTGCCGAGCGAGGCCCCAGCAAAGGAGACACAGAAGCACTTAGCAGAGTCCTGGGTTCTACAGCTTGCCATCTTTCTCCTGGGGACTCTTGCTCCTGGCATGAGTGAAATTCTACACATTACATGTTCTGCTCCAGAGTCTCCCTGCATGCAACCTCCGAGAAGGGTCACCTGGCCTTGTAGAGATCTTGTGAAGTGCCTACAGTGTACATTATCTTTGTAGAGGGAGTAAGTCCATCAAGGGGACACTAATACAGATGTTGAGGAACCCCAGGAGGGACCTGTCTACCAGTGTAGAAGAGTGAAGGATGACATTTACCAAGGATGACATTGTCCATCTGGACAACAGCTCCAGATCTATCCAGGCATTGTGGCCCCACATCATCTCCTTTCTTCTTCCCCTGTGTCACCTGCCACCACTAGCCCAGACAGACACAAAGTCACTGATTCTTGACAGACAGAGAGCTGGTGGCTGTGGGCAAAGGGAACCGGAGAGAACTTTCCCCTGGGAACAGAACCCTGTATCTTGGTCACAGCACTGAGAGACAGAGTGTCAACGGTTGCTAACTATGAATTCCTCTCCCTGGCTGAGCAACTTGGCAAAGGGGAGAAAACAAAGTCCAACCCAGCTCCTCAATACAACGTTTGCAAATGCCATTTTGGAAGTTTATAAAGAAAAGTCTTAAAAGAAAAAAGGATGCTGGGCTCTGAGAACCACGGGATCTGAGAACCACTGATGACATATCCCATGGCATATAGGTACATTCTTGTTACATAGTGAGAGACTGTTTCACAGAAAAGGAACATGGGACCTCAGGAGGGAAAACCGACCCACTGGATAACTCACATTGACCAGACATCGATTTTGGGGCCATATTTCTTCCTGGCAAGCAGTTCTGGAGCGGCATAGGCAGGGCTGCCACACTGTGTGCTGAATGGGTCCGAGTAACCCAGGATCCCAGCGCAGTTGCTCAAACCAAAGTCTGCAGAGAGAACACAAACATGAACTCTGAATTAGAAAATTGAAAAAAACACAGGGGAGAAGGAAAACAGCAGAGAGCGGGAAAGGAAACATTGTCTCAGTCTAACACAGAATTCAACATCCAGCAGAAAACCTGCCAGCTGCAAACCCTAACCTCTGATAGACTTCTCAAGACAAAGGCGTGGCGGCTCCCGCGCTCCCTCCCTTCGGTGGAACATTTTACATCAGCTCACTGCAGAATCCAGCTAGACCTAACAGTGCGATGAGCCAAAGCATATTTCTACCGAGTCTTGTAAATGAGTCATGCAGGGTAGGGAGAGAGTGTTAGCTTTCTAGGACTGAAGCAGGAAGGGAAAGCATGCTGAGATCCTGGCTGCCTGGTGGCCAGGCTGGGAGAAACTGAATGGAGACTGATTTTCTTCGGCTGGGCCATCTGCACCACTGACCGCTTACAGCTGACTTCTTCATCTCGGTTTCATTTCATTAAAGTCTTTAAGAAATTCCTTCCAGAGGGTTACTATAGTTGGAAGGGGCGGGAGGGGAGGAAACGCAGTTTAAACAGCCCCGCATGTTGGCTGGAGAAAGAACACCCAGCAGGTCGGTGATGCCAGCCAGACGACTACGTGACCTCATGGCGTTGCTTTTCTTAGATTAGGAAGGCATCTGGGAGGCCGGCAGGAAAGCCCCAAAGTGCCTCACAGCTCTTTGGGTCTATTACGAGTTTTGTGAACTCTTTACTTTTGATCTTTAAAGATACTGCAACCAGAGGGTAATTAGAGACCTGTTAGTGTCCGTAACTCCTCTCCTATCTTTCTTCAATCTTTGTTGATCTCAGAATTAAGAGCTGAGATCCTGGGTCATCCTTTGAACTCCACTGCAAATACTGAGCTCTTAATGCACAGACATAAGACTCCCAAGCTTCAGGGTAAGGCAGAGATTGGCTCTGAGGCTGGAACTGAGCCCTATACTTTCTGCAACAACACTACTGACAGTATTTCTGTCTTTTGCTTGACTCTAGCATGTCTCCACCCTCAAGTGCCTGCCCACCACAGAAGCCATGGAGAAAGCTCGGGGAAATGGCAAAAGGCACAGGAGGGTGGGAAGCCACCCACACACCACAGGTCACAAGGATGAGACTAGAGAGCTTGTTAACAGCTGTTGTGGTGATCTGTATAACTGAATGGCTTGTCTGTCGAGAACCAGCAACTCTCTCAGGCTCCAAAGAACACCAAGCCCTCAGCTCAGGCTCCCGAGGAAGAATCAGAGCCTACATTAAGGATCTGACCGAACAACCAGCAGGAAGTCTATATTCCAACACTGAACTTTCTCCTCTTTTGTTTGACTGTATTTTCCACCCACCACTGGCCCCTCCTCCTGACTCCATGCCTTCTCCCTCTACCCTGTGCATTTCCTTTCTCTTTGGTCCAGTCTGCCTCACAGGGCACCATAAGATCTGCACAGAAAAACCTTTCGGCAGCTACAGATGACGGGTGGCCTCCCATCTGAACAGGCAACGGTGAGGGGCCCTGTGCCCAGATCCCAGTGTATATAGAGGCACGAGAGCAGGGGAGGAAGAGAGGAGCCATAGGGCTAGTAGGTCTCTCTAAGAACATCTACCCGGAAAGAGTCAAACTGTTAAGGGAAGTTGTCTACTAGAGGCCCAGATCTGAAAGCAGTCCCAGAAAATGTATTTCTAAGTTTCCAAGATTAAAGGCAAAGATCTCATTCTTCCGGTCAACAGGGGCTCTGTGACAGCAAAGGGTGGCCTCTTTCAGACCACCTCCTCCCTTCCCTGGCATCTGGTCTATCAAGAAGGGCAAGATAAGAGGCCAGATCACCCTCTACTGTCCCAGGCAAGCAAGGGAACAGAGCCTGGCCTTATCTTAAGAGCACATTTCAAGGAGATAAAATCATGCAGGATTTGGGAAGCAGGACCTGCATTTAAAGTTCTCACCATCTGAGCCAAGAACACTAGATTTGTTTTTTTGGTTTTTTTCTGAGACAGGGTTTCTCTGTGTAGCCCTGGCTGTCCTGGAACTCACTTTGTAGACCAGGCTGGCCTTGAACTCAGAAATCCGCCTGCCTCTGCTTCCCAAGTGCTGGGATTAAAGGCGTGCGCCACCACCACCCAGCTTAAGAACTCTAGATTTTAAAAGGCAGAATATTTCACATTCATAATTATGGTTATTAAAGTTTTACACATATGCCTATAATTAGAAGTGGGGGACTGGAGAGAAATCTGCCTCCTGGTAACATCAGATAGCTTGGCCTCAATTAGATTTAGTAAATACATAAGCTAATTATCACTCGATTTTCTGAGAGCTGCAAAACGCAGTCTCAAAAGAAGACCCGGGTGACTTCACAGCTCTTCTAAGCTCTAGCTATCCCTGTGGGTAAGAGAGCATACCCAGACATTCAGGCTGCCTTCTCTTTTTCCTGCTTCTTCCTCTCTTCTTTTTGTAAGAAGAAAAATATATGATCGAATCAAAAATCTTACTCCTGATAACTCTAGCTAATTTGAAACACTGGCGTAAGTTTATTTAAACCCAATGGTTTCAGAAACAGGGAAACTATTAAGAAATGGTAATAGTTATAATCCTCTTTGAAAACCACCTAAATAAATCGTTTGAAGAAGAGAGGTTCAAAGGGCTTTTAAGTTAACATAGTAATAATAAGGCTTAGTAAAGACCTTTGATCCTCACTACCCATCCTAGAGGCAAGAAAACCCTGGTGGTCAGACACTGGCTTCCTCCCCTCAACTCCAGGGAAGTAGGATGAAGGAACAACTGGTTGCCTTCTAGGCCATACAATGTGTCTTCCATTTATAGCATTATTGGGAAGCAGGCTGAATGAAACACTTGTTATCTTCTAGGCTATACAATGTGTCTTTGATTTATAGCATTATTGGGAAGCAGGCTGAATGAAACACCTTGTTATCTTCTAGGCTATACAATGTATCTTCCATTTATGGTATTATTTAGGTCATTAGGAGGTGAGAGAAAGAAGAGACTAAGAGAAACCCAAAGACCTCATTCCTCTGACACCAGGTCATTTTCCAATAGGCTTGCCCGCCTTGTACTATCAAATTAAGTTTGGCCTAAGATGTTTCCATATGTTTTAAGTTTGGACTGAAGACCTTTCCAGGAAGGGTGAACACTCACCCACTGTGACAGGTGAACAGACTGGAATCTACTCTTAGAATAAGGAGTGGGGTTTCTGCACATCACAAGCTGTCCCATGCTCATGGAAGACCCCTCTGAACTATATAACCAGTTAGGTTCTCTGTGCCTTGCTTCTGTTTTCTGTACATCATTTCCTTTACTTTACACACAAGCACTGCTGCCCATGGTTAGAAAACCTCATAGGTAAATTTGGTCTCAATAACTAGTTGTAATTTGTCTTTTTTACAGTCTTGAAGACTTGAAATACTTGGTTAGATGTTAACTCCATGGTTACCAGCCAAGAGGTGATAACCCTTTCCTGGTCTAAAAAAGCAACTGCCCCACTTCCTGAGATGAGAATTCCAGGTGCTAGCTTAGGTACGCAGTCCCTTCAGACTGCCTGTGTATGTTTCTTCTCATAAAGCTTGTTCAGGCAGTCTTTGGCTACTCATAGAAGCACCTGCTATGTCAGTGAGTGGTCCTCGGCACCGTGGGTGCAGCCTTTGGGGGATGTCCGGCCTGTCGTAACCATTATCAGTTCTTCTGAGGAAGGACCTCACCAATGTGGAGGTCTGTTTCTTGTAGCAGCCTTGCCTATACAACAGGACAGATTTCCAAGTGGTTATCTAGGGCTACCGCTTGACAGAAAGAGAGAAAAGGCGCTGAGGCAGATAATGAGGGAAAGAGACTGTGGACAGTGGCCTGACAGGGCCTGGAAACTCTCCACAGGCGGCCTCGGCTACAAGATGGAATGAACTCTTGGATCTGTCACTGTGACATCAGCCCAGCCCTTGACAAGCTTGTTCTCTTGGAATCTCTGCTGTTACAGCGACGGACACTGTCACCTCTGCATTCCCCCAAAATAACTCATGCATTAGCCATGAATGGGTGGGATGGCCTTCCCTCTACCCCTTACCCTCTGGGGGCTCTTTTGTAAAAGGCTAGAGATCCCAGAGAAGTGGGCTAGAAAGAGATCCTGCAGGCCTTTCAGCAGGGCTTCCTCTGTACACTGCTGTATCTCAGGACAGCAGCCAATAGTGAAGCAATCTAACAAAAAAAGAAAATCACTGGTCTGGTCTAAGAATCTGCTAAAAATAGGGTCCTTAAAGGGCCTGTATAGGGTGGGGAAGATTGGTTTCCTCCTAACTGTTAATTTGCCACTAATGGGTAAATCCATCAACAGCTGTCAAGACTCTGAATCTCCTGGGAAAATGGGCTGGAGTCCCTGCAGTCTATCCCTTACTGGGAACTAAGTTAGATTCAAGATGCCAATGGGTCTTTTCAAGCCATCTAGGCAGAGGAAATTACTTGCATTTGAAGTAGGAAAAGAAAGGAAATGGAGATACGGTGCTGGCTGCCTCACGGCTGGGGCATGGTGAAATCGACAGCCAAGAGCACACACACACGCGCACACACACACACACACACACACACACACACACACATACACACACACACACACAATCATCAGCAAAAATAACCCAGTTCTTCCAAAACAGTCAGGGGGATTTACTTAAGATCCTGAATTAGGGCCCAATCACACCTTCTAATCACCCATGCGTACCCTGCCACCTTCCTTCAGTGAATCCAGAGTCTAATCATTCCTCTCCAGCACCTCGCTCCACAGCCCTCTACTCCTCATCAACCACTACATGTGGATAAGATTATATTCAAAAGGGAAGGCAGGTTGCATTTTTTCCTTGTTGGGGGTTTCTCAGATATGCAGAAAAGTGGAATAAGATTCAGGCAACATTTCTGAGCCAAACTATTTTCTACTAGTAATAATACATTTTCTTGTTAATTCATATTTAAAAACAGAAAACAAAAACAGTAACAACAACAACAACAAAACTTCTACAAAGTTGAGGAGTGCCAGGAGTTAAGAGCACCAACTGCTCTTGTGAAGGACTTGGGTTCAATCCCCAGAACCCATATGGTGGCTCACAACATCTCTAACTTCAGTTCCAGGGAATCCAATGCCCTCTTAAGGCCTCCATGGGCACCAGGCACAAACATGATGGACAAATATACATGCAGGCAGCACACACATACATGGAGGGAGAGAGGGCGGGAAGGAGGGAGGGAGGGAAGTAGGCAGGCAGGAAGGAAGGTCTGTCGGTAGGAACCATTTGAATTGAAGCCACAGTTTGAGGCTGCCATGAGAGCAGGAGAACCTAAGCTTGGATTCCCAGAATCCAAGCAAACAGCTGGTCATGGTGGCACATGCATTCCTAGATGCTCTCTGGTGCTCCCTGGTGCTCCCTGGTGCTCCCTGATGCTCCCTGGTGCTCCCTGGCCACACAGCCTAGTCAGCTGGGTTTGTTCTGTGTTCAGTAAGACCCTTTCTCAAAAATAAACTGGAGAGTAACTGAGGAAGACAACCAATACTGACCTCCACCCTCCGTGCCCACACAGGTACACACACACACACACACACACACACACACACACACACACATCAAACATATACCACACACACATAGAAGAAGTCATTAAAAGTCCAAAGACATATGTGACCAACAAATGTTTACTTGGAACTATAAAACTCATTCCACAACCAAATGACACTATTTTTATCTTCCTAATATTTTCAATTTATTATTTAAATAAATTATTAAATCACTTTAAAAATTAATTTTCATTATCAAAACTATAATTAAACATGAGAAGTACAAGGGATAATGTAGAAAAATCTTGTTTGAGGATTAGTCATAGATCACAGGCAATTTTCAAAGTTAATAATTGACAACACAACACTTAACAGGTAATCTTGCTTAAAAAAAAAAGTCATACCAATCAGCTTGATATTATTGTCTTCATCTAGTAGCAAATTCTCTATCTTCAAGTCTCTGAAATAAACAAAACCATATATTTTAGATAAGCATTTGAAAGAGCAGAACGTCATCTCACTCCTAAAAGGGAGTGAACATCCTTGCAGCCCCTTTCATCCCACCCCAACTCCTTCTGCTGAAACCTCGTCATCGAGTAAACATTCATAAGGCAGGACACAACTAATTGCCATCGACTATAAAAGCTAAAAGATTCCGGGGAATACAGGGTGTGGCAAGGGCAGAGAAGATGGGGAACAGTCTCCAGAAGTGGACCCGACATCTAAACGGTAAACATAAACAACAGAAAAATAAAAAGTAGGGATATGACATATGACACAGGTGCTGTCTGAGTATCAAAGAAGAGAAAGGCTGGGGTCTGTGACAGCGTGAACAGTAGGTCACCAGTGGGTCAGAGGAAGTACTTAAACAAAACAGGGCAAGAGGGCTGAGCAGGTAAAGGCACTTGCAGCCAAGTCTGACTACCTGAGTTCAATCCCCAGTACCCACATGGTGGAAGGAGAGATCGGACCAATTCCTGCGAGCTGTCCTCTGACCTTCACACGTGTGCTATGGTCCACCCTGCCCTGCCTCACACCAATAAAGTAAGTATAAAATAAAATCAATAAAAATGAAAGCAGATTTCATTAATCCTTCCCACAGCCTCTGTGGGTCTCCCTTTCAGAGTAACTGTCACGCCACATTGGCAGATGATAACATTTTCATCTATTTAGCAAGCAGATGTTATCACAGGTGGAATAATGGATTCCACAGATGTTGGCATCCTACTCCCTGGTGGTGTGCCTGAATGTTAGTTAACCTGACACGAGGAAAGGGAATTGAGTTTGCAGATGGAATGTGGAGTTCCTCTGACAGTAGGCGATGTCACTCATGGACAGTGGAGACCCAGAGCAAGTAGAGCCAGACATCCAGGCGGGACCCTTGAGCGCTGTGCTAGCTGACTGTGCACTCCTACAGGGAACAGACCTGCCTTTCTCTCCGTTGCACCAAGGAATCATTGTGCATTGCAGGTGAGCGAGTAACTATCCCAGAGAGAAGCTAAATTACCAAACAGATCTTCTGGGCTCTGGAGCCGTGGCAGCTGCCTGATGTGCATAACACCCCGGATACAATCCCTAGCACTACAAACACAACAACAACAACATACAACCAAACAACCAAACTAACCAAAACAACAACAAAAGCCATCTCAAAGCCGTCTCAGTCAGCACATGAATTCTGTAATCTCAAATTTCACTATCAACTCCGATATACACTGAATGCTAACAAGGAATACATTTTTAGGGGCTGGAGAGATGGCTCAGCAGTTAAGAGTACTAGCTACTCCTGCAGAGGAGCCAGGTTCAGTTCCCAGCACCCACGTGGCTTCTGGGACTCAAAACTGTTCCTGAATCCAGTTCTGAGAGCTCTGACACCTTCTCCTGGCCTCCTAATGCTAGGTGAGTGCCTGCAGGCAAAATAACCATACACATAGAATTTTAAAACTTATTTTAATAGTGCTTCTTCACAGTCTACGTATGCATACACGATTATGTATTGCCCGCTAGGACCAGCCCTGATTTAATTTCCCTACACTGAAATAGAGAAATCAGAAGGTCTGACATGGGGAACTTCACAATCTAATAATGAAACGAAAATGGCAGCTGATACCTTACACTGATGTCCATAAACAGCTGAACATCATCAAACAGGGTAGTGATGTCCCACCGAGAGGGGACAGTTGCTTACAGCCCAGTTCCAGTGCTGCCAGCCTGACCATTTGCAAGAGAAGCCAGAAGTCTCCATTCGGTCACAATTTTTAAACACCGGGAACAAACTTGAGTGTAAAGCAACACTATGCAGCCAAGCTTGCATCAAGACCTGGCCTGCCAGCAACCAATTCTCAGCTCAGTATGAGAAAGAGATGATGCTCAAGAAGGAGATGAGACTATCCAGGGACAGGGCGGAAAACCTGGAGGAAAAAAATCAAATCAAATCAAATGAGTGTGCACAGGCTCCCGAGGAGGATGGCCATTTGCAGCGGGACTGGGCAAGAAGGAGCTAGAAGAAAGCTTCTTTAGAACCTCTGAGGCTGGGTTTTAGAAGGGGAAGAATCAGGGAGTCAAATGTGGCAGGGGGTGGTGGGGATGTCCAGTGGACTCAAAACCAGAAGGCTGAGGGGAGCCCCGGGGCCTGACATGTGGATGAAGGTTGTGTTAACATCCAGGCAGATAAATATATGTGTGTGTGTGTGTGTGTGTGTGTGTGTGTGTGTATACACACACACACACATACTATCCTCTGAATGCATACATAGCTAGGAAGAAACATAGTATATCTTCAGCTCCAGTGGAACAATGCACAGTCCACTTGAAACTGCTTTAAAACAGCACACACATATCCAAACACTAAGCCACCCTAAATGTAACGCAGCCCCACCCACACTCCCACTAGTGGGTCTCGCCCCTTTGAGTCAGGATTTTTAAAAACCTGTATGTCAATTCTCAGGAACAGAATGGAACTACCAAGTCTCTCTGGCTACTATTTAGCTTTGAAGTTGCAATATCACATCAGACTAAAACGTTGCATGAAGTCTTGGATTCAAGAAGCCCCAACAAAAGACGACACACTAAAGCATTCACACAACCCACCACTGTGTAGCTCCGGCTAGCTGAGGACTCTACTCCGTATGTAGACCACTATGGCCTAAAACTCAGAGATATGTCAGCCTCTGCTTCCCAAATTCTAGGAGTAAAAGTGTATGCTACCACACCCAGCCCTAACTTTAAAATTATTATGCGCGCACACACACACACATACCTCACATTTCATGAAACAGTTTCACTACCATTCATCAAGGCGGAATCAGGGCTTCTCTGGGTCAGTACGGTAGCTAACCCTTCCTGAATCCCACATTTACAATGGAACACTTTGCTTTCCTTTTTCGCACCGCTTATATCCCAGCCTGGGTCCTCACACTCTCTGGCGAGCACTCACCTACTGAGCTACACTACTGGCCAAGACTGTATAAATGCATACCTGTGTGTCTTAATACTGGCTCGAAATGCTAACCCATAAGCACCCATTTAAAGTCTCAATAAATTAACCACCTGATGGGTCACTTTCAATGCTGTCTCTCAAGCCATCACAACTGGAAGCCATTCTTCTTGAAGTTGTGATGAATGTACTGTCCCTGGTCTTCAACTACTTTTGTACCAGATCCCTAGGATGACCTCTAGAGCCCAGGAGTCATGGGTGACTCTGAGTGTCCTGTGTCCTCTCTTACTACAGCTTAGTTGGGGAAAACATCATGGCTTCCACAGTGGCCCTGTGATAAGAGATTTGCAGAGACTCTGCAAGGGATGGTTTCTTTCCCGGGGATAATTAAGAGTTTACATACGTCTAACTTTTACTTAAGTGTTTATGGTAATTCCAACTGCCAGGCAAAGGCACAACAGTGTCTGAGAACAGCCCAAAGCGTGATTCGGTGGGAGCAGAGCACACGGCAGCGCCCACAGGGCAGCGGCACTATTTCAATCTAAGGCAAAGCCACCGTTTGCTTCGAGTGAAATTAAACCTCCTTGCCTAATGGAAGTCACAGTCGGACATTAAAGGGGGAAAATGTTCAGAACAAATATTGTACAGAAAAACAGCTTAAAGAGTCAAGGTAAAAAGAAAGTAATTGCTACGAATAATAAACCGAGGCTGAGTAACTCTGGGGCTGTGAATGCCTAGAGAAGGAACAGTAACAATTAGGGAGAGCTCAGAAAAGAAACACTACAAAAGAAAACAAAAACAAAAACAAATGCAAAACCTGGGGAAAGTTAATAAAACCTAGAGGACTATAATATATAATTATTTAGTAAATGGGGAATAAAATCTCAGCTGACTGCCTTCCCATCTAGTACTCTTCCCCAAGTGACCAAGTCCAGTCCCCAGGAGCAGACCCAGTTAGCTACGCTATCCATCCAGATTATACCCTTGTTCAGCTTTCTAGAGAATTCCAGTTAGCACCAGTTTCACTACCAGGTTGGCCAGAGGCCAACAGTGGGGAGATGAAGTCCCTCTGTGCTGAGTGATCTTGATTGCCAAGGTGGCAAAAGCATTAACCCTTTCTGGACATTATTCCCACCGCCTGCTTTGAAGAAAAACTGATTTCCTGAGGACTCTTGAGACAAAGGGCACCATGTCAAATTTGGAGGAAGGTTTTTGTTTTTGTTTTCTTTGAGATGGAGTGGAGTGGGGGCTGGGGAGGGTAAGAAGGTGTCTTGCTATGCAGTTCAGTTTGACCTTTAAACTTTTGGCAATGTTTCTGCCTCAGCTACCCAAGGGTGGGATTATAAGCACATACTACCTCCCCTGACTTAATGTCCAGTGTTCAAATGTTTTTACCCAGCTACCGTAAGACCTCTGTATTCACAAGGTCTCCAGGCTTAGATCAAAAATATATGAGGAAAAAGGTTTCCTGTGCAGAGAGTGCACAGACCCTTTCCTTGCCGTTGATGGGGCAGTGTAACGTGAACATGGTATTTGCATTGGTTTAGCTGTTATTATAAGTAATCTAGAGATGTCCAGGACTCTTTGCAAACACTA
Organism: Mus minutoides; assembly: GCA_902729485.2. Lineage (NCBI taxonomy): Eukaryota > Metazoa > Chordata > Mammalia > Rodentia > Muridae > Mus > Mus minutoides. The sequence continues at coordinate 412 of LR749590.1, read as the reverse complement.
GATAGGTCATTTTATTCAGAGACTGGAGTATATAGAAGATGGGTGTGAGGGGCTAGTGGTCAAACGGCTCTTTGTGGAGCTGTGCTGCGGTGTCCAGGACATCACCAAATTGCCAGGGGCCACAGAAATGTATGCTGCCATGAACCCAATGTCAGCTACAGCCTTTGGTTAATGCTTATGTCTGCACACAAGTTCCCCAACTAAATCATGGGCGCCATGGGTACCTGAGATCTGTAAGTAGACAGAACAGGGAAGGGAAGAGAGGGAGGGAAAAGAAGGGGAGGGGAGGGGAAGGGAAGGGAAGGGAAGGGAAGGGAAGGGAAGGGAAGGGAAGGGAAGGGAAGGGAAGGGAAGGGAAGGGAAGGTGAATGGAGACTTTGGAGTTGAAGTGCAAATTTTCTACAAACTAAGT